>LT649577.1:0-19571 GCA_900128395.1 Stramenopiles sp. TOSAG23-2
AAAAAAAGACCACCTGACATGGGAGGGTCATCGTTAAATGAAATAGCAATAATAATAATACAGGTAAGGTGCATAATGGTGCAATGTGCTAGACTAAATGTATACGTTGAGGGTTCTCCATAAAAAATATAAAAATACATATATATGTATTAATTACATAAACACATGTACACATTCTTAAAAAGAGATCATTATTATACACTTAGTGACAACTACCAAGTATGTACATCATTGAATAATACATATCTACGTTATAATCACTTGCTGCGTATATAACATTATATATACGCGCGCACTCGTTTATTAATTAATTGATCTACTAATTCAATATTGTTTTTTCCAATAGCTACATGTAATGCACAAGCACCTGTAACTCTATCTTGAAAATCTATATTTGTCACATTTGAGATTTGTTTCTTGATATATTTTTTATTTCCCTGCCTAATATAGAGCAAAAATGTTTCATGATTGAGTCTAGAAATCCGCTGTGCCTCTTTAGAAGTACCCCCTTGTTGTTTTGACATATTTTTTGCAATATAAGATAGTCGACTTCGAACAAATTCCCATTTTGATCGACGTTCAACAAATAAAATGTGTCTAGGATCATCAGCATTTTCTAATATCTCTTCAATTGCTTCAAAATCCAATATTGATGTTTGAATGCCATTGATGCTTGCTACAACTAGCCCCGGCCGCAGTCTCGGATACATATCACTAAAAAATTCCTTATCCTATATACCGTAATGCATATATATGTTTATAGATAGATGGATAAAGTTATAGGTTAGATAATGATATTATAAAAGAAAAGTTAGTAGAAGCAAAATAACATACATCGTCACTAGCCCAATCCGCAAAAATTGCTCCAATATTATCATTTCCAGGTCTCAGGGTGAACGGAACTTGTTCTCCTGGAAATTGAATTTCGAAAGCGGAATCAGCAGCCAATTGCATAAACGCCATTATTCTATTATTTTGGGTATATAACGTAACAAGAATTCGTATGTCTTGAGTGTAAATATATAATATATTTTACATATGAACATTGAGCAGAGATATGTTGTCTATAATATTTTATGACGCACGTTAACAAAAAAATGATTATTTGTCATGTGTATATAAATAATAATAATTTCAATTAGCATATAGAATATATAGCTAGAGCTATCTGTATAACATACTGTATCTATATAGTACTGTAATCTGGTAATCTACCACCTGTCTGTGTGGTGGTGATAAGCGGCGAGGCTCAATATTAACCGTTTTTTTAGCTGATATATAGTTGCTATTCCGTAAAAGACGCGAGAATGCGATCAATGTTAAGGTGTATTGAGAATGGAGTTTATAGATATCACAGTATATAGTTTAGAATAGTAAGAAAACGGAGATTTTAATTTGCATCCTTAAATATATGAAAAGTAATCCATATTACCTTGTATTTTTAGTTTATATTAATCGTTTTTTTTCACATTATTTATTTCTCGTGTTTTTGATCTTTTCCCACAACCGAACACATCTTTAACACTTTTAGTGCACCTTTGGCAACGTGTTGGTTTAGGCTTTATATCACCCTTTAATCTCTTTCTTGTGATCCACCCCCGATAAATTCTCTGGATGGAAGTAATTGGTTTCAAAAACTCAGGCAATTTTTTTAAGTCTTTGGAAAACCTGTAATTCCAAAGAATTTCATCTTTCACATAATATCTGTTACGATCATTACCTTTTTGCCTTTCCGCTTCATCGAGATAGTTTTGACGTTCCTCGGGTTCTAAATTTTCCCATAACTTATGAATCTTTTGAGTAATTTCTTCTTTAGATAGATTGCTTAACCTAGCTTGTAGCCGCGGCCTTACTTGTTTTTGGTAGTAAAAAAATGGGGATGGGTCTCTTTCCTGAATAACCGATATTTCCCGTATTTTTCTTTTTATATTTGATTTCAAAACTTTTGGATATTTCAGCTTGAACGGCTCTACAATATCTAATAAATTGATAGTCATATGAGTTAAATTGATTAAATAATACATTTGCTCATGTGAGACTTTTTGATTTGCATACCGATTTTTTATTTGTTCGTTTAAATGTTTCCATGATCGAGCTGGGGGCCTCCTTCTAATAAGTCGGCGCAAAAGCCTTGCATTGGTACGACCTTTTTTAATACTTAAACATGCACAACAAAATACGAAGTTCATTAGCATGATAAACAAAAATAAAAATGTGTTCATTACCATTATGGAACCATTTTGCTCAAACACAAAATCAGCCCATTTTGATCCAGACCAACTATGGCCGATACCAACTGCATTTTGATATAGGGTAAAGAATTGTGAATCGTAACCCGCAGGAATTATTTTCATATACCAGGTGCGGCCATAGGCCTCAAATATGGCCTTGCTAAAACTTTGGATGAAAAGATATGGTATAAACTCTTCAACTAACTTTAAGCCAAATGGAATTTGTGGAAAACCGGCGAATATAGCATAACATGTGACTATTTGGAAAACGATTGTTGCGAGTAAGAACATATCGATATGCTCCACACCAAAAACTCGTTGACATTGACGCGCACATCTCAACCATAAAATGCAGGAAAGTTGAACTAATATTGAAAATGATATTGATAGGAAAAAAATCATGTTTTTATCAAAATCAAACTCAGTGCTTAAGTAAATTTTCCAACAAAATGTAAATGTATTTATGCAAAAAAAACCTACAAATAGAAGCATTAATCCCTTTCCAGTCTCTTGTATTAATTTTCGCTCTTTCGGTCTTATCAATATTTGAAAATACTTATGAAGAGAAAATAAAGGCCATGAAATTGGAGGGACAATGTTGGACCAGATGGGCATTTTCTTGCATTTATGTCCCCATCTACACCAAGAAAACAGGAAAATTACCAAAGTATTTAAGCCGATAAATCCACCGCATGCAAATACGATTCTGCTCATTACGCCTATCCCTGGGTGAAATACATTAAATCTAAAATAAAATGGGAATACATACTCATAACTACTGGCCTCCCAAATTATATAGAATAAAGAAGCTACCAATCCTAGTGTGCCTGTGATGTAGGCAATTACAAGGGAATAATTTGACATCAAATCTACTTGTGATTGTTGAAACGTATTGAATGGAATAATGTCGCTCTCATATCCAAGCAACGTCAATTTTTCTTGTGCAATTTTATCCGATTGTACCAGACGTGCGAATAACGCATTGTAATATATTGCTGCTAAACCAAGACCGGAAACTGTCGCAATTGTTGCAACTCCTGCATACTCGTATTGTTTTGGTGTTGTCCAAAAGAAGAAGCTCATTAGAGCCAAAGATGCTAGAGAGGAAGATATAGACATGCCAATTTTTCTCATGCAACAATAGTCACCAATTCCTCCAAATAAAATTGTAATTACCAAGTGAACCAAAAATGCAACAAAAAAAACATGTTGTGGAAAATCGCGGGCCTTAATTCGCCAAATCAAAAATTTTACTTCGTGTGCACAAACTGTTTTATTTACGCGTAAAGTGAATTGGTATTTTAGACCGTGGGTATCCTTTTGGAATAACTCAAGGTCAAAAGTCTGTGGTGGCTCAATTAGTTTTGGTGGAAAACAAATAAACCAATTATAGGCAGCATACGTAGCATTTGTACAATTATGGCCAGAATGATTAGAAAACAAGGATACGTTGTTTGAATTTACAATGTTATGATTGGTTGCATTAGTCATGTTGTCTCTATTTATAGCATGTGTGTGATTCGTAGTATTTCCATATATTGTAACATTGGTAGCATTTGTCAGATTATCGTTACGTTCAGTTTTTGTTAAGATCTCAACAGTTATAGACGTCGAACCGGTGCGAAAAGGCAATGGGGTAATTTCCATATAAAATAAACCAAATCTGCTTCTCGTGACTATAATATTTTCATCTGGGACTAATTTGTGGTTCGTCGAAGTTACGCTAACGTTTATCTCAACATGAGATAAATTCAATGCATACGGAAATGATATATTGTCTTCACGCCAAGCTTCCATTCCACTGGTATCTGAATAATTACGAGGTTCACTAATTGAAAATATAGCTTCTGGAGTGCAATTCATAACCGTGTTACAAGGGTGTGAATTATTGTAGATGACAAATTCTAATTCTAAAGTCGCATGCTCGTCCGTATCATACACAGTAGAATTAAAAGTAACATTTTGTTGCACTGTCAACGCATACGTCGCGTTTAGCTTTTTTGCAGTATCGCTACAAGTATAATTTACCAAATTGTTGTTTTCTCTTACTGAGCTCTCATTCATATCAGGCCATTGCATCCAATATGAGTAATTTATGTCATATATTTCCCCTAATTCTGTCCAATTCAAAAATGGATTAATTTTACATGTAGTGCTTTCGTTTAAATGTCCATCATGTTCAACGTAATTGTATCCATTACTTAATGTTAATATTGGGAAATAATGTGCAATAATATCATCTGTCAAATTTTTCATGTATATGTATGACATATCCAAAGCTGTAATAACATCTAAGGAATTATTTGCAGTAGAAGCTAGAAGAGGAACAGGGCGAATGCAGGTAAAGCATGGTAGTATTGACGAGACATTTGACGTGTTATTGGTCCTATTTAGTGGGTAAGTTGCATTTATTATATTTATGCCAGGCAATTGCATCAATACATTCCCAGTGACGTTTGTAGTGTTAGATAAATTCATCTTTGATATTTCCGTTGCTTTTATACACAAATTTTTCGTTAAGTTGGCCATAGATTTTTTTATTGTGTTTTTTTCTTTCATACTTTTTATAACTGGTTCCAGTTGTTCTAACCTCGTAACAATTTTAGTCTCTGTAATGTCGAATTGAGTCATTCCTGTTGTTGTAGATGCATCTGTTGTTTTTGTTGTAACATTTGGCATTGGAAATATTGTCGTTGCTGTTGGCGATGTTGTGGTGATTATCGGTGGTGCTGTAGCGGTCGTAGTGGTTGTCATTGTTTGGAAAGAACCATCTCCTTCTTTATTGATATTGAAAAAATTTAATAGTGTTTTACCGTGCATATTGTAAAAATTTGGATATTTTGCTCGACTAACATATTCTTCAAAAATTGTCATGTTGGCAAAACTACTTCCCAGTAAAGCTGAATCCATTAAAAAAAAGTTACATGATTTCTTTGTTCCTCTTGTAGGTAATGCTTCATATGGGCACGCATGGGAGATAGCCAATTCACGAAGCAAAAGTGGTATGAAAAATCCTATTGCTACTGCATATATCAACCCGAATGCAGTACTATACGCATACCAGGAGAGCAATTCATATCTACGAGTTCTATTTTTCAATAGAAATTTCTCTTGATTTGTCTTTGCCAACGATATTTTGTCATGCCCTTCGTTTGATCGGTTAAATAGTGTGGTTGTAAGTCTTGCAACCCGTTTTTCATCTTTCAATTCCAAAGTTACAAGGTTTTCCTCGTCAAACAACTCAATATCTTCGTCATCGAAAAAAGGGTCTTCTATTTTTGAAAACTTAGGCTCATCTTTTAATTCCAAAACTTTCTTTTCCTCGTCACCAGTATTGTTATATACAAATGGTTGTATTTTACTGCTCATGGTTTACCTATCCCTCTGTGATGACTGGCATATTGTAAGACCGCATAACTTGTAAAAGAGTAAGCATATTGTATTTTCTAGCTTGATGCATTTACTAACAATACAATTATTCAATTGCAATAATTTTACAATCTAGAACCTAGTCTGGTAGTAATAAACTATACATAATAATAATAAATAATGACTAACCTCTTCTCTGGACTAACTCTATAATAATACCATTACTGATGGGCCAGTAGTGGGCTAAAAAATGCTGAATACAGCCTTTTTTTATTTATTATTATTATTATTATTTTATTTTTTTCGAAAAAAATAAAATAATAATACATACGCACATACCAGAATAGCGTGCAATAGTGCAATTATTTAAATTTAAAAAAAAAACAGTACAGGAGGAGGTAAAGGAACAACACAAAACATACAAACTAAAACTAAAACCCTTAATTTAAAATAGCTATAAATTAGAATTATTGCAGGAAATTGCACCTCTATCCTCTACGCACTTGCCACACTATCACACTATACACTATATAGCTTACTATACAGTATACTAACACATCACTACCAGGACTACTACCTGTGTGGTATCACACCATCACACCTTTTAGCTTATTATATACACGATATGCACAACATAATAATATTATTATAGATTTTTATTAAAATATAGATATATTTGTTATTTGATAAATCTAGAATAAAGTGGTTCAGGGAAAAATACATATAGCGAGAAGAACGTAAATTATGCACATTTAAATCAAAAGTAATATATAGAATTACATGATGGAGAAAAACGAAGATAAACATAGTGAGGATTTTTTAGGGAGATATTTTCATTTTGAAAAAGAACATATAGATGCTTGTGAAGCAGAACGAGTTAATATATTAGTCTATAACGTAACACATATTGATGTTTATTTTGGTATTCGATGTAGTTCGAACAAGAATACTATATTGGCTCGTGCTACATTTAGTAAGTTTTTTGAAACAACTCGAGCAGTTTTAAATACTATAGTAAAGGCGAAAGCAAGCGGTACTCTGAATCCTATAAAAATGATGTCGAAAGAAGGAGAGGAAAGGCTTATTGGTTTTGATTTATCTGCTACCCCCGTATGTAGCAACGGTTGGGATGATTTTCGTTTGCGTAAGACACCTACCGATGAAGAAAATTATATGAAGAAGATGCCTGAAATCGTAGCGGTATATTTCCCGCTTGTTGCTGTAATGCTTCCTGTTTGGTTAAAATTGCTAAATTTACCAAATAAAATGTTGTTTCCAAAAGGAAATGGTGATAGCAGCGATAGTGGTGGTGACGATGGCAATAGTAACAATAGTAATGGCAGTAGCCAGCAAAATAATAATAATAAACGTAAAGCAAATATTAATGATGGGGGCAATAATGCTAAGATAAGAGTTGTGAGTTCAAATAACAATTCAGCATCTTTGTCTCAGAAGAAAGATAGAATTGAAAATAATGACAAAATTCGATTGTCGATATCATCGCCAACGATAACGCGTAGTAATAATAATGATAATAAATACAGCATTAGTAGTGGTAAAGGAAAAAGTGCAACATTTTCAAGTGGAAGTATTTTCACAACTACTGCAACATCGCCTCGCCGTTTACGGGATACTACTTCAACACCATCAGAAAAAATTTATACTGTCATTTATATGACAAGTGGAAGTGGCAGTCCACGAAACCAATCACATTCACATACTGGTAACAGCACCTTAGAGGCCTCAAAAATGCTTGGTATATTTATGCAGTCTATGTTTCCATTTGTTCATCCTGTTTCTGTTCACTCCGGTTCTGGAGTTTATCGTTGTACACATAATGTAACTTTTGTCAATACCATTTTGCGTCCGAAAATAGATCAGCATCGACAAGCCTTGTCAAGGCGATATGGTGGAGACTGGCACTATAATATGAAAATTGCCGTGGCGTTAACAGATGGTACACCTGCTCGTTTAGCAGCTATTACTGCATCGCTACGTAACTACCGGCCAATTTTTCTGCACATGTGGCAATTAAAATCTTTTTGGTATTCACGCCTTGTAAGCGATTCTGATGTCGATACGCAAACATTTGAGGATTGGGAAACCAGGCCAGCCGTTGGAATGTCTCAACTAACTTCAACATTAAGTTCGCTTGTAAAGTCTATGGTCGATTATAAGAAAAAATTTGAAACTGCTAGTCATGGTAGTCCAGGTTCCCATGAATTGGATACTTTCTGGCTACGAAAATCTAGAAAACCGGTGTTATCTGTTTTAATGCTAAAAAATAACAATGGTAATGATGATGGAGATCAGAAGAATAGCACCGATACAAATTCAAAAACTTCGCATGAATATAAATTTATTTATGGTATTAATTCTGAAGTTTCGATGCCAACTGGTTCATTGTGCAGTGAAAGAAACGCAATTGGTCATGCATTAGCATCAAATCCATGTTTGAAACGGTCTGATTTAGTTGCAATTGCTGTTTTAAGCGTGTGCCTTCGAAAGAATGATTCAAATCATTTAAATCCACTATCACCGTGCGGCGCATGCTTAGAGTGGTTAAAAAAAATTGCTGAATACAATCCTGATTTCAAGGTTGTCATGTTTGGTGATACAGAGTGTAAATCAGTTTTTGTTCGAAGTGTCCATGGGTTATAATACGCTGCATGATTGTGATATATATGTATTATATTAAGGGTGGGCGGGTGTATTAACGTTCGCAAATTCCGATGGAAAAGACATATAAGAATTTTGAATATTCATACTTCACGCCTACGATTCCGTCAATAAATATATACGTTCGTATATATGATATGCATATATATATTTATATATTTATAAATGATGTTTAAAATCTAAGGGAAACTATGGACCGTTAACAACACTCTCATCGAGTGTGTCGTGCTAGGTCGGGGGCTACTTTTACTTGTAGAGTATTAGCTTGCCCGCTTGCGGCGGGGCATCAGAGTTTTATTATTAGTAGGATTGATTCCATTTTCTTAATATGATAGATTGATTATTGAGCATAATATTCGTCAGAGATAATAAAAAATCAAAGATTATTTAACACACTTTTTAAAGATTTTTAAAAATAAGAAAGCATCTCAATAATATCTCTCAAGATATATTTTTAATAAAAAATAAAAAAATATACGAAAAAGTATTTGTGAATAAAATGTACGAGTACACGAAAGTAAATTATGAGATGCATATTTAAACTAAAATTATATTTTATTTTCAATATATATATATAGTATATATAAAAAATATGATACGTAGCCACCGTATTTTAAATTTCTTAAAATGCATTTTATAGACCACACAAATAGTGCACTGGAAAAAAAAACTCATCAAAAAAACAACTTTTAAAAGATCATATGATATTTTAAAATAAAAAAATAAATATATTATGATAATATAAACGAATATATTTAAAAGTAAGACACAAATACGAAGCTCGTATATCTGTATGCAAATCATCATATTATATATCATAAATATATGTATTGATGCGCATTTTGTTATGTTTTCTGATAATTCAGTTCTGATTAATAGCCAATAGTTGATGAAACTCTCCATAAAGCGTTACCCACATCGATATAACCACGAAAATGTTTACCAACATTTATCGAACCATTTGGTGCAATTGTTAAATTTACAGGTATGAATGCGTTATTTACATAAAATTTAGAGACGTGTATATTTTTCAACGATTTATTTTGCAAAGAAAATACGACTAAAGTTGATACCGCTACATTGTCATCGCTTTCTGCTATTGTTTTACATTTTACTGCCGTGTGTATATCGTTCGCGTTTGAGGTTGGTGATAAAAGTAAGTCATTATCATTTTCAACAAATAATGTTTCTTCTGCTAGCACCATTTCTCTTTGATTCCAAATTAATGTATATGTACGTGTGTATCGTGTAAATGTTGTTTTTTATTTTTATTAATGCTATGTACTAGAATGAGAGATCTTTCTTGGCCTTTTTTTAGATTGTCTATATGAATCAATATCTAATCTATATACTCTTTCCAATATTATTTGTACTATCATAACGATCTTGTGTGAATTGATGTTTTTCGTCATTATTATTATTGAATTTTTATCATCTGGTCATCATGCACTCATGCCGCGGGCATGTGTTGTGGTGTAGACGACTTCCAGGACTTTAACTTCTTCTGTGGCATAAATAATACTACACAGTATAGTCACACTGGCATATTGGCATTCTACTGTCGTCTGGCATACCAGCATACGACGGTGCACCACAACAAAGGAGCTCCTCTTCTCCTGGTTTGCCAGGTTAAGGTGTGCCAGCCGGGCCAGGTGTGGCACTCAAGCACTCCTCCTGTATTATACTGTGCTTGTGTATTATTTTCTTATGTGCCTATTATTTCAATTATTATTCCTTACCTGGTACCGGCATAAAGTTAAAGTCTATGGGGAAAATATTGACTTTTTCCAATATTTTCGGATATTATAAAATATGTGCTACCTATAAATTGGCATTTTAGAAAAACGAAAAGAATAAATTTACAATAGACCTCTCATGAATCGAATATAAAGTATTATTATAGCTACCCAAGGTATTATATCGCTGGCCACAGTATTAATAGTATATATATAGTGTGTACTTCATATACACGATGCATATAAAAAATTCTCTTATTTATAAGTTAAAGATTTTATTTACTCATAATGCTATATTCACACTATATATGTGTAGTTACCAGAAATAATTAACGATGCATATATCTAAAAATATTTAAATATTCATAATAGTTGTTAATTTTATGTCTTTCTACATCATTGTCACAAGTAAAACCCTATTTATTGTGGTAATAATTTGAATTGAAGGCTCGTCTCATCGTTCCTCATGTTATTTAAATTTATATTTTTTCTATTTGCTATATTTCTATAAAATCTCAATCGTCTTCCATTATTTTGTGTTTCCTCGGCTTTTGCCTCGGCTTTATCATCTTCAAATCCATTGTCTGCATCCTTTTTTACTCTTTCTGGAGATGGTGGGACAGCTTCTTTTGGCACCGCAAAATTATTTTGGTTTGGGTTAATTGCGACATAAATCAATATACCTGCAATTGCAGCAACAACAAGGAACAAAAATACCCAAAATAGCTTATCTGTCATTAATCGACGGCGCAAAACGTTGACTGCTTTACTAGCACGCGTGATTTGGCTATCTATTTCACTTACTTTATTGTTTATACTTCGCAATTTATCTGCATTTTTTTCTAACTCTTCCATTATTCCTTGTCCATTATCCATTATATTTGCAGCTATGTTAACCATTTTCTTGCCGCCTTCCGCGTTTTCTTTTGCTTGCTTTAATGTTGCATCTGCTACTTGTTTTGACGTGACATGAACATCTTCTGTTTTATCACCTAATAGTTCTTTAGAATTGTCGTTTTGTATGACCCAAAGCAGCTGTTCCTTTAACTTCTTTGCTGTTGCTTTCATCTCTTGAATTTCTTTTTCCGCTTCACGTTTTTCCTGTGCATTTCCCATCAATAGTGTTACGTTCTTCAAGCTTTTGTATATAGCACGTTGGCGTTTCCATAAACCATTATTACTATTAAGTTTGCTAATTAGATGTTTTCTTTCCATAGGACTTAAGTCAGTCTCTTTTAACTTTTTATATATGTTTTCGATATCCATCAATACCCTTTCCATCTCACTATGCCAGTGCACATAGTCAGTCATGGTTTTTATTATGCAACAATGCGCCTTATGAAAATGGTAAATACTGTCTCTAAGCTAGTAGTGGTGCAATTATTGCAAATACGTTTTAGTTGACTAATTCTAGAACGTTTATAAATATATTGTATGATTTTGTTGTATGCATTCCAGGTTTTAAATATATGATAAATATATACAACTACTATAATATATATAAATAATAATAATTATACTACTACTGGAGGACTACCAGAAGACTACCTATACTTATACTACTATAATATAAATAATAAAATATACGATTTAATATTTACTATTATTATACCAGCAGTGCACCAGTTCAGTATTAGTATTGTACAGTACGAAGTATCAACCAAGATCCAAAATTAAAATAAAAAAATCTCTAGTAAATAGCCTGTCTACTATGTGGTGCCAACACACCAAACAGACAGAGAGGGGGCTGGCTGGCCGGGCTGGGGCTTAGGCTGATGCTGTGGGCCTGCTGGGCCTGCTGGACTGGAACGCCAGAGTAGTTTTTGTTGTTTATGTTTTATGTTGGAGGATGATTCATCATGATGATGATTTTTGTTGTTGGGCACGGTGTGGTTGTTTGAATTTATTATATTTAACATATATATTTGAATTTCAATTGCAAATCATACATCTCCATAAATTATTTATACAATAGTATTACATACACAGACATAAAAATAATACATATATATTCATGACAGAAGTATTACATTAAGATTATACTTTGTACAAAAGACAAGTTGATATATTTTTACAACCCATTGTCACCGTCAAATTATAGGATTTGGCAGAATATAAACAGTGACGAAATCAAACATATAGAATAATATGGATTCTTCTGCAGACGATATGGAAGCACAAACTACGGAGGATGAATTGACTGCTTTAAAAGAAATAGTGCAACAATCTCTTGAGAGTCAAGGGGTTTTATCCAGGATTAGGGCTGAACTACGTGCTGCTGTGTTTACAACTATTGATGCGGAAGAGAAGAAAGTCCAACAATTTGCAAATCAAAAAGTTTTACAGTTTGCCAAGTCTAAAAATATGCAGATGGCAAGTACACTTTTTCTAGACTTTTTGGATACCTTGAATCTCCAGTCAACAAAATCTGTTTTTCAACCAGAAATAATAATTGATAATGATTTATCACGAGACGAAGTTGCAAAGGAATTAGGAATTCGGAATTATTCAGACGGTGTCCCGCTAATTTTTAGTCTATTAGATAGTAAAGACGAAGGAACAGGAAAGTTGTTGCCAAAAAGTATTGAAAATAGCGAATCGCCAAAAAAATCACAACTGTCATCTTTGAATACTAGTAAATCTCCGAATACAAAATTGAATCAATTGGATAATGAATTGCAAGCTTTGATTGATAATGATAAAAGTGGCAAAGTCAAAAATCTGGCAAAAGTAGTCGGCGGTCCAGGTAGTGCAAGTAATAGTTACAGTAAGGAAATTGATAATAGTAATGAGAATGATAATAATAATAGTAATAAATATGATGATGATTATGGGGAAGATGGTTTTGAGGATGCGGAGGAAATTGAAGACGATATATCTTTAGGGCAAGTTGAGGAAGAAAGTTTGGATTTAGATCAATCATTATCATTAGGCGAATCAAGTGGATTTCTGTCAATGAGTGGAGGTGGAGGCAATAAAGGTTCATATGATAAAGAGGAACTTAGTATGAGTACAAGTATAGTACAAGATAGTATTGAATTGAGTGTCCAAAATTCCCGTGCCTTGGATGAGTATGATTTTGTTGAAGTGGTGCAAAAACCAACAAATTCAGATTAAAAAAAATATATATATATTACGAGTGAAGTAAAATTATACTCCTTAAAATAGTACTCGTACGAGCCGTATTAAATATTCTCTCATGTGTGTAACGAAAATTTTTATATCACACATCATATATATATATAAATATATTAATATATATATTAATATATACTTCGTATATATATACTGCTGTACACATGATTTAATAAATTTTACTTTCCCTACGTACGAACCGCCGTACAAAGCTTCTTACTTCGTATCATATGATGCTCAATACTCTATCTATTTCGTACCATGCAATGTCGAGCTCTCATCTATGCTTGATCGAGGACTATTTTTCGGCGTTACTTCTAGGCTCGGTATCTCAATTTCTAACTTTGAGACATCGATAGCGACAATATTTCGATTCCTATTTTTTTGTTTTACAAAATTTCTTTTTACTTTACGATTGTACCCCTCTTTGATTTCTTCTTCTAAATTTATTTCTTCTTCATCATCATCCGATACATCGTCATAATCGTTGATGTTGGCATATTTTTTTGAATTTCTAGAACAAAATAACGCTTTAAACGGCTTCGGGCATAGATTTTGAAAAATTGATAACATGTTTTCAACTATATTTTTTCTTCTATCGTAGCTTTTATAAACGTTACCACATGTTACAAAAATAAACGCAAACAGAAGTCCAAGAAAACAT
This sequence comes from Stramenopiles sp. TOSAG23-2, assembly GCA_900128395.1. Lineage (NCBI taxonomy): Eukaryota > Stramenopiles sp. TOSAG23-2. The sequence continues at coordinate 13,815 of LT649577.1, forward strand.
GTCAACGCTATGTTTACAGTTGAAATTATTGTATCATTACTACTACATCCAATAGCCAACTTGGGTTGATCATTGCCTTCTATAATTTCATCATGAATACATATTGTAGAAGTTACTTCCCTTTCGCATACGAAATGTTTCCCACATTCATCGGATGGAAATGAGTTTAATTCATCATTTAAAATGAATGCAGAGCTGCCACCACCATCTAAATTAATAGCTTCAATGAATCCTAGATCAATTAATATATCCGCCAAGGAAATTAAATCAATTCCACGTTTTAAACCATTAGGTACATATTCTCGTCCATGTAATCCGTCTATTTGATAAATTAATAATTCTCCATATTTATTATAACCAACCACCGAGCGCGCGGCAAAGGTATCCACAAAACTTTGCTTGTTGTTTTCCATTAAATGTTTAGAGGTTTGTTGGGTCTCGGGGGTTTCGATGTTGGCTGATTCCATTACAAAATTTGTGCCGTTGCGCACGAGCCAAATGACACCCGATACAAGTTGATTGAATTTTTCATTTTTTACATTATGAAGTATTTCGTCTTCATTCACATAACCAATTACGAATTTCCCATTACGAACACCAAAATTCGCATTTATAGCCTTAGATGTTTGTATATATTTTCCTTCACTAACTAAATTTCCTAAACAATCACAGTTACCCATGGTACTATTGCATAAACGACTAGTTCCATTTATTTTTACATGCCGCATGAAAAATCCTGCATTAATAGCTACCTTACAACCAACACTTCTCTTATTATTATTAACACTAAAATATTTATTATTAATTGCTCGTCCTCTATTTTTAGCTGTATTGGATACCTTGCTTAATGTGCCACATCCACTGGTAGGGGGCAGAACAGATACATGCTTCCTTGGATTTTTTACAGTAGTGAACCTTCCGTTTATATATGAGGATTGCCAATCTTGGCAACTTTTTATTGGACTTGGACATAGTTTATGGCCAACATTTTGAACCCAAATATCAACAAGACCATCCTGATTATTACCACCATTGTTATTACCTTTATTTGCAATGTCAATAGTATTGAACGTGTTATTCATTGGTTCCTTACCGGCAACACCATCAATTCCATTTAATTTTCTTCTTATGTCCTCTATATGCATAGTTCCACCCCATGTATTTGCACCAGCATATGGATTTAAGTTATAATGTCGTCGCCTTTGATGCTTTCCATAACACTGTTTTTGAAAAAATAAGGCAAAGCATATGGAAAAAAAGATGATGAAAGCATTAGATGAAGCAAGAAGATATGAAACATAAGATGAAAAATTCGATATTTGTTTCCGTTTATATTTCATGATTCTGACACATATCAAAACGCTGATTTTCCAATGATATTATTCTTATCTAATGAATACGTATGAGCAATATCTAATGAATGGTTTTATCCCATACATCTATATGCCTCATCCTATATATATTATGTTAAATTATCTCAGCTCAACCATTTTATTTTTTTATTTATTACTTACGAATTTATATCTCTTATTATTGAACAACTTATTCTTCTTCTGTAATAATCGTGTAATATTATACATCTGTATATAGGCATATGCTACTGTATACTTGTTCCTATAAATGAATTATTATAAATTTTAAATTAAAATTATTAAAATACTGTACTAAGAGTATACAGTAGCTAGCGACACTATCTAACAGCTACACACTACACTACACACAGATGAAATATTGTGATGAATAATATTTTAACACTGGAATAGTAGACGACACATCCAGACGACATGTAATAATATAGCTACAGTACAGTATATGTATAATATAATCCACGGACGGGAGGAGATGTGTGCTCAACACCACACATCAAGAAGTTTTTTTTGTCCGATTTCTTTTTGGTATTAGTTGCTATATACCTGGTAGACTAAAATAACAATAACAATAGCAATAATAATTGTTGTTGATGATAAAATTTATTATAAAAATAATAAATTAGCACATTATTGCACTATTATTATTATTAATATTTATTATTAAAGAAATAAATAGATACTGTCATCTGTAGAGAGATAGAGAGATTAATATCATATCCCATTTATTGATTCATTCAGTCATTACATACATATATAATCATTATAGTAATATTATAATACATACAATAGCCACAATTATCAAGTATGAAAGTTGTGTCATTTTTATTAGTGTTAATTGCTCTACTATTTGTTGCACAAAATGTTGTTGCACAAAAAGAGCAAACTTTGGACCGTGAAACCATCGAGTGGATATTACAAAATATCGATGCAGAGTGTAAAGAAGAGATGCAGAATGCTATGGCAAACCAAGGAGACCTTAGCGATAAATGTAAATTTACAATTCAAAAAATGATGATGGATAAGCAATCAGGAACTTCAAGTACACAAGCAAACGCTGAGCCTATCAATATCGTATCAGACCCAATCACACACGTCTTTATATTTTTAGGGATACTCTTTGCTGGTTTAGGCTTTTACTCATATTATGCATATGATGCAAAACAAAAGGCTGGTCTCTTCAAAAAGAAAGACATCTCAAAAAAAGGTAAAAAATGGCAAAAAAGAAACAAAGTACCAGTTAGCATTGGGGATTAAATAAAAATACAAGATGAATTGCATAAAATAAGTAAAAAAGATGTATATGACATGTGAATATATATTATACGAAAGCGTTCGTAGTATGATAATTGTTTTTCGTAAAAAATACGAGTAAAAAAATACAAATATTATGACCAAATTAATATACGCGAGAGTATATATATTTAAAATGATGTTTAAAATCTATAACAAGATAACAAAAGTACGTTCGTACGCGGTATTTTTTGAATTTTTATTTCTACTCGTGATAATTCCTACTCTCAAAAAGAATAGCTTAACCAGAGCCAATATGGTATATTTTTAGTTTTCATGTTCATGAAAAAGGGGAAAAAAAAAATTTGTAGAGAGAGTTTAGTTCTATGCATATGCATACACACACAATTTTATAAAAAATCATTATAAATATAATTAAAATAAGAGAAATTTTAAAATTAATATCTATCTCACAATATGTATCAATAACTCCAATAACAGGAATTACCGATGAGGTAAATATAAGATGTTATCAAAAAACTTTCCGTTGATTAAAAAAAGGCATATTATGATATATATGAAGAGAGGGCGGGGAATAAATTGTACTATGATAGGGTATAATTCATTGTACTCTTCGCCAAATGAACATTTCAATGCATCAAGATCAGTATAGGCGCACGTCTTAACAACCGCTGTCTGAATATCTCTACATGTGGTTATATATATATTCACACCCATACTTCGGTAATATGCATCAATATGATGCACCTCTTTTTAGATTTTAACCATCTTTATATGTATACGTATGGTCATCAAATTTTACTGCATGTTGCGCCTGCTTTTATATACAATTTTCGACGCCATACGATGATGATGCATCAATACCCCAATTTGAATCGAAAAATCCTAGGGAGACAAAACCACCTAAACCTTTTGCATCCGTATCTGGTCCCGTGACGATAAAATCTGGTATTTGGTTTGAAAAAGGGGATCGCATCATTGGCGGGATAGTCGGTTCAGCTAATCTCAATGCGATTCTTAGACCTTCTGTATCAGTTCCGGCAACTAGGAGAATCAATCCGATACTATTATTACCATCTTCCCCGTTCTCAAAAGGCAAAACTGTAATCACGCCATGGCCTGGCTGATCAAATTTACATTTTCCTAAATAAAAAAAGGATCCTTCAAAAAAAACTGGTAATTTGAATTTACTCTCCTTATAAAACCTTTCGCTAATATCGTTAACATCTGGTCCACCCACTAAAATCATATTTAACATCTTCCTTTTCACATATTTAAAATAAAAGATATTCGAAACTTCAAAATCTCGATATAATATGGTGCGTGTATCCGTCGAAGCATAGTGAAGATTTGCTATATAACGTCCCCCAGTCTCTAAAAGGTTGTTATTTACATTTTTCGTTTTAGTGGCATTGGTACCGACGATTACAATAAATGGAGATGCAAATACTTGCCGTGCTGGGCCATATGTTGAAGGTGCTCGCTCGCCAAAAGTGCTAATGGATGTACAGTTTACCCACATGTAAATAATATTGTTATTACTATTGATATCACTGTTGGCAGAATCATAATAATCATTATAATTATTTCCAGTTTCCACATCATAACTATAGAATTGTTTATAGCATAAATCTAGAAAACCCTGGTGTTGTACATTAATTTTGATATATTTTTCATTATCATCAATGGAGATCTTTATCGATTCATTTTTTCCTTCTGTTTCCCCAAATGCAAAATATCTTTCAAGAGACTCAAGTTTCACACGTAGTTTTTTTACATTTTCAGTTTTTATTTGTAGTAATACAGCTTTCTTGCTTTTGTTTTTATTTCTATCGATCAGTTCTTTTTTTTCTATATGAACGCGCGACATACGATATGATATAATTTGCTGTATAACTTGAAAACCACCTCGACCCTCTGAACTCGCAGGGTTAGAAACAGTATGGATAATTTTCTGAGGAAAGCGTGGGAGTGGTTGTAACCCATCCTGTATTATCGATTTGTAAAATTGTCTCATTTTTTCGTCATTCATTACTCCGCCATCGTTTGGATACAGTGTGTCCCAAAACCAATGTGATTTTCCCTTAACCTCATCATATATAACAGTAGTACTTCCATGTTCCTTGATCAGTCTAAACATTTTACGAGAATACCAAGGGGGTACAGAAAAATCATTTTCACCAACGCGAATCAATATTGGCAATCCAACAAAATTGCTAGAATACAAATCTATGCTATACTCCGAAAATGTTGCTTCAACAATATTTTTCATGGCTGCATCGATATATGAATGCCCTATATCATGTAATAAAAATCTGTTACTGTCCCCGTACGCCTCTTTTCGAACCCAGCCAGCTATTGAAACCATGCCAATGGCGCGATCTGTATCTCGTGCTAATAATACCCATGATCCATGCCCACCCATTGAATGCCCTTCATATAAGACCCTATTGATATCTATCCCGGGTAAAGTTGGTACATTTTCAGAAAGTATGGACGGCAATGCTTTTAATGCTCGAATTGCTGCTAAGTAGCCAGTATATTCCCAATTATGCGCCCCACCTCTAGTTGCAGCAATTAACCATGCATTCTCAACACCAAAAATATATGGTGTTGAATCTGTTGAATCACGATCCTTATATTTAAACGAATCTGCCGACATTTGAACATCAACGCCCGTGCCATGTAATGATAGGATAGTCGGACACGGTGTTCCCAAGGAGCTACTACTATACGCGCATTCTATATTTTTTTTATCAACACGACGCGGTTTCAAGGGTGCTATAGCAGCAGCGATTGAGACAGAACCATCATGATCTTCGTATGAAAATAGAAATGATTCATTTTTCAAGCGACATCGAAGTGAGATGTCTACAGGTTTCGTTTTCAAATTTTGATTTATTGAATCATATCCAACGATAGAAAATGAGACTGGGCAGTCCTTCCGCTTTATTGTGCCCATTAATTTGATCGTCAAAGGTAAAGCTGTGGTTTGCGATGGTCCAACATGACTTGTAATAAAATCAATATTATGAATATCATTTTTCAAGATATCAATTTGTGTCGAGGATGTCTTGAAAATGATATCTCTTCCTTTATTACCATGATTTACAGTTGGTATTGCTATTAAGGAACC
>LT649578.1:0-19565 GCA_900128395.1 Stramenopiles sp. TOSAG23-2
TTTTCCCCCCCCCCCTTTTCCTTTTCCCTTTTTTCTCTCCCCCCCCCACCCCTGGGCAGAGCCCATCCAGGTCGTCCAGAATTCTTTTTTCTTCCTCCTCAATAACACAATGTATATATTATATGTCGATATCGATTTGCAGGTAAGACATTCATCGAAAATCATAATCGATATATATGTACATATAAGATATTAATCACAACAAGAAAATAAAGAACATGTCGTCATCAACAACAACATCTTATACGAAATTGAATGATGTCGTAATACATGACGAAGAAATGGATTTAAAATATGATAATAATAATAATGATAAAATAATAAATGAAACAAAAATAGACGATAAAAATAATATGGAAGATGATAATGATACAAAAGCAACATCTTCGTTTGGAAGTGCGGTGTTAAATACGTTTAATACGATGGTTGGTGTTGGTACGTTGTCGTTGCCATTCGCGTTGAGGCATGGTGGGTGGGTAATGTTAATTTTACTATTCGTTGTATATATATTAGCAACACAAGCTGCAAGATTAATTGGGATTATGATGGATGATGACCATAGTTTAAAATCATACGGGGATATTGCTATGAAAGCGTTTGGAAAACGTGGTATGGCATTAGTTACACTTATATTTTCGATTGAATTATTTTGTGCATGTGGTATGTTTTTGGTATTAACAGGCGATACGCTAAATAGTATTTTTCCACAATATTCACAACAAACATTTGTCCTGTTCAGTTCAATTTTTATGATCCCAACTGCTTTAACAACACGACTTGATTTTCTTGCGTATCTAAGTTTTTTAGGAATGACAGGTAGTACAGTATTGCTTTTAGTCATTGTATATTTAGGTGGTAGAAGCAATGTAGAAGATGGATCGTATTTACATCCACAGCCTACTCGTATATGGACAACGATTGAAGAAGCACCATTTTCAATTGGATTATGCATTGTTGGGTTTGCTGGCCATGCCGTATTTCCTAGTATTAAAAATTCTATGAAAAATAAAAAATCCTATGGAAAAATGATGATTACAAGTTTTACATTAGCATTTATTTTTTATTTAACTGTTGCCATCTTAGGTTATTTAATGTATGGCGAAGATGTGGAAAAAGAAGTGGATTTGAATTTTCGTGAAGGTATTAACAACGGTAAACATGGTAAATTTACATTTGCTGTTTTTGCTGTATCATTAACGTCATGGCTTGTCGCAATCAATCCAGCTACTAAATTTGGTTTATGCATGAATCCAGTTGCTAAAAATTTAGAACAAATTTTTGGTGTTCAAAATAGTCCAATAAAGGTACTTTTAATACGAATCATATTGTCTGGCTTATGTTTAGGCTTGTGTATCATTTTACCATTTTTCGCTAAAATGGCAAGTTTTATTGGAGCATTATGTTCCAGTTTTTCAAGTGTAATTTTTCCATTTTATGCATATTATACATTAAGTTATGAGAAATTAAATACATGGGAACGTTCTATGAATTTATTTATAGCATTTTTTGGATTTGTTATGTGTATAACTGGTCTGTTTGGTGTTATTGAATCATTTGAGTTACAGAATTGAGGGGTGTGTATGTGTGTGTGTGTGTGACTGTGTCAAAATGTGAAAAAAATAAAAGTATTTTTTAATTAAAAAAAAAAATAATATATTATTAAAAACAATTTATAAAATCTACATATATCCTACATCACGACGTGCGCGATGTTTTGTCTACCACCCTGTACCTGCCTGTGTCTGTTGACTGTGTACATTGAAAGGACGTATCGAGACGGCGTAGACACATACGCTTTTTTTATTATTTATATTTAAAACAATATCATCATGTACACACACACTTATATCTTTTTTCCCTCTTCCCCTTCCCCCAATTCTTTTATTTTTATTTTTAATCTTGACGATTAGCTTGTTCATTAAACATTGTCAAAACTTGATCACTAGATGTAGCATCTAAAACATCTTTATCATCTCTTACGCGTAATAAACGTGGGAAACGTAAAGCAATGCCTTTTGTATCATGCGCTTCACCAATTGCAGCTGTATGTGCAGGTGAAATGGATAAATCAGCAGCTTTGACTTCCCATACCATACTACTTTTTAACCAAATATCTGGACGCAAAGTTGCTGCATCTGCCCTAACATTATAATCCATTGGTTTAGCTGGTAAAATACGATCTTTTCCTTCTTCGTTGAAAAACTTATAAAACTTTTCTAAATTTTCATCGGAAAATCCAGTACCAATTTTACAAACAGTTTGAAATTCTTCTTCATCTGGATTGTAACATGCGCATAAATATGCACCATACCAACCTGTCCGCTTTCCTTTACCACGCCAAGCTGCAATTGGTACTAAATCCAATGAATCGCCCATACCTTCCAAATAATCTTTTTTCAATTTCAACCAATTTAACGAACGTCTTGATGGTTCGTATGTCGCATCTTCATCTAATGTTTTTACCATTAAACCTTCACAATTTCCTTTAATAGATTCATCTAAAAATGTTTCAATTTCCTCAACGCTTTTGCAATCTTTACCAACAACGAAGGTAAATTTATTTTCTACCTCTTGAAAATTTTCAAATAACAATCTACGCCTTTCCGATAATGGTTTCTGTAATAAGGATTCACCATTTAAATACAATAAATCAAATGCAGTCATAATAACTTGGATTTTAATATCTTCTTTCTTCGTATCTTTTTTCGATCTTGTACTTAATGATTGAAATGGCATCAAAATCTTTTTCTCGCAATCATATGCAACAATTTCACTATCCATGATGCAAGACGTAACTTTACCAGGTTTCAATGCTTTTGGCAACATATCAATAACATCTGGATATTTACTAGTATTATTTTCCATATTTCTGGAAAATACTTTCACCGTGCCATCTTCAAGTAAATGTACTTGGCCACGTTCACCGTCGTATTTAAATTCACACGTAAAATCTAACCCTTCGAATCGATCCAACACTTCCGATACACCTTTTGTTGGCTTTGCAAGCATAGGTTTTACCGGGATACCAGCAGTCAAATTACATATTTCATTAATACCTTCACAACCAGCTTTTAATAAACCAGGAACAATTGCAGTGAAACTTGGAATTTCAGAAAATGCTTGTTTTAAATTAATTTCATTTGCCTCTTTCATTGCAGTGAATTTTTCAGCACTAATACCAACACGTCTATCTAATACGGTTGGTGACGTCATGGAAAATGCCATTGATAATGCTTTTAATACGGTTTGTTCTGACATACCAATACGTAATTTCCCTTGTAAACCCCGGATAATATATTTCGCTTCCACACCTTTTGAATCGACTAATAATTTTTTAATAGCACCACATTTTTTATCTTGTGATTTATTGCCAGAAATAGCAGCAATTTCCTTGAAACATTTAAAGACATCTACTAATTTCAATGGCTTTGGTTTTGTAAACATGATTTGTTTTTGTCTACCACGGTAATAATTTGCTACTTTACCAAGATCTCCTAATTCAACATATTTCTTATTGATAAATTTTAAATTAGTACCAGTTGTTTGCACAATTGATTTTTTCAACAATGCTTCACCTAAACCAAGTTCCACATTTTCAAATCCTGGAGCTACTTGATTACATGCTAAATATACACATTGTAGCAAACTATCTGGTGATAATGCAATGACAGAACGTAAAAATTCGCATAAATATGCTTCAATCTCTAAACGTTTTGTAGTACCTTCAATTTTTTCAAATACTTCACAAATTGCACGATATGGTATTTTCTCACCTTTTTTCCACTCTGCATCGTTTATTGGATGGAACGATCCAACAACTTTATCCGAAGAATATGTTGTTGTGTTGGTGGTCGAACTTTTTTTCTTGCTATTGCTGTTGCTGCTACTAGAAGAAGACGACGAGGAGCTACTGGTGGTGGTGGTGGTGGTGTTAATAACTTTTTTTGCAACTTTTTGTTTTTTGACTTCAACTTTTGAATTATCACTATTACTTTTATCAGTAGGTGTTGATCCAGGTGTTAATGCTTGTTTCATTTCTACTACAGGTGTTTTCTCTTTTTCAATATCTTTATGCTTTCGTTTGCTAGTCGTACTTGGCGTCAATGTATTATCTTTTTTTTCCGTCTCAACATTTGTTGCATCAGTAGAAGTTTTCATCTTTTTATTGTTACTACTACTACTACTAGCTTTTGAATTAAAAAAAGAAGTAATAGTACCATTTTTATTGGAAGTTGTTGATTTTTTTCTTTTTGGTGGTGGTACACCATTTCGTGTAATAAACCTATCCATTTCGTTTTCAATGTCAATCTTATATATATATATAGGTAGATACTACGTATTACTTATATAGTTTTGTGCTTTCGTGTTATGAATGTTGGTTATTTTTCATATATATACAAAGAGGAGGAATGTATTGTGATTTTGTCTGTATATCTAACTCTGTTTGTAATAAAGTATATATATATAATAGTGTGTAATAATAAATTTGGAGGTATTTTCCCACGTAAATTTAAAAAAAATATGTGATGAGTTGGTATTGCACTATTCTAATTTCCACTTCAAGTATAAATTATGTGTCATTTTTGATAGGGGGATTTTCGAGTTTTCGAGTGATTTTACTTTGCCTTTTGGGTGTGCTTTGTGCTTTTTTATTATTTTGCATTTTTAGCAGGGGAATACAAGGATGCTCCGAAATATAACCAAATATATTCTTATTTTATATAATACAAAATATATTTCATATATTGCTTAGATTACTTAGATACTCATTCACACAAAACCGAAGAAAAAAAAAACACATCAATGGGATATTCGCCACATTTCGATATTCCGTGAAAAATTGGTAATTTAAATTTGAGCTATTATTATAGTCAATATTGCCAGATTGGATCCTTAAACTTATATCAATATTTCCGATAGGGATGGTATTTATTATTCTAATTATATATTATGGTAGTATAAATTATCATTTTACCATAGAAGGTGGATGATTCCTCGTTTATCCAATTTATTATTGAAATATCCGATACGGTATTTTGCATAAAAACACATATCATGCTATCAAATACCCGATAAGTTATACTTGAACGTGGAATTAGAATATAATAATTGAATTACAATATCATAGTAATATTATTAGGTAATAGTATACTATTTTATTGCTTTAAGTACGAAATATGCAGTATTCGGATAATTTATGCTCTTTTAAAATCCAATATATTTTTATTGCTAAAACACAGTGCAACAAGTTTAAATATTTGTAAAAATAACAACATTTCGATCTTCTTCTTTCTTATAGTACTATATATTTACATATGGTGCTATGCTATTAGCTATTATCTATTAGTATACATAAGGATGGACAAAAAGATCCAAGGAGGTGTACATATATATATATCGATATAGTACATAAAGTGAATAACAAATATAATAAACAAAAAAAAAAACAAAAGAACGGGATTAGTACATAATTCATACAAGTTAAAACGTAAGTGGAAGATCGAAAATGGGAACAGAATCCATTGGAAAAGATGGAAGAGGAAAAGTTGAAACATCTTGAAATGAGATGAGAAATTTATGGCGAGAGAGTGGCGAAAGAGCTGGGAGAGAGTAAAGATTAAAAAATATATATATATAAAATGCATTTTGAACTGCACATCTAACATGTGTTGCATGTTACGGAAATGACTGTCAACATGGGAATTTGAGAGGCCTATATTATAGAGAAAGGGGATTTTGAGATTATTTTTGACGACTTTGGCGACAGCGTAAACTTTATTGTTCCGGCCCCTAATACCTGCGAAGTAGCAGTGAAACTGCATTTTCTAGGCGATGGTGTTATTCCCCTGCTAAAATCACAACAATGCTATTCCCCTGCTATACAATGCTATTCCCCCACTATATTTCCTGCAAAAATTTTAAATAAATCGCTTTGTACCCTAACAAGCACATAGTCCCTATATACATCTCTGAGCAAGAACCTTAACCCATCTTTTCTCATCTCACATAGAGTCGTTTTACAAACAACAAAAACACATAAAAACATATATATATTTATACAAGTAGATGTGGAAACAGAGAAGGAAAAGTACTAGAGAGCGACAAATAAAATTAAAAAGTTACAAGTAACCAAACGACGATTGTAGTATTAATATTCGTATATATATATATCAGGGTTTTAATATAACATTAAACGCGTATACGTACATATAAATAAATTAATCCACGCCCTTTTTTTTATTGTCAATACAACGCCAATCTATACAATAATATATATATATATATTGAAGGCAACACATTTATATAAACATTTTGTAAAATAAAAGTAAAAAAAAACACACACACACACAACAACAATATGTCCGTACAACCAGAAGAAGCAATTGAAGATAATAGACCTCGTACTACTGGTAAATTTCCAAGACGTGAAGGTGTAAAAAATCAAATTGCAGATATAACCAAAAGACTTAGGGAACATGATTTGACGTTGGAAGAAATTAAACTAAAAGAACAAAGTGAGGAAAGTAGTAATACGGAAATGTTAGATAATTTACAATTAATGTTTGAGAATATGATTAAAGATATGCGTTCCGAATTTGATACAAAATTAGGAGCTGCACATAATGAAATTGACAAATTGAAGAAGCAAATTGTTATTATGAGAGGTGAAGCAAAAATACAAGGACAACAAGTAAAAGTAACATCTAAACATTTAGGAGATTTAGCAGACACCGTCGATGAAATTGTACGTGATATCAACGGAGATGTAGATGATACATATGCATAATAAGAAAAGGATATGGTGGTGGAGAGAAGCTTTTGGACAAAAAAAATTGACCGAACAAAAAAATATTAAAAAGATATAACACATGATAAGCATATATATATAAAATAAACACAAGATCTAAATTTATCGGTGTGTCGGGGTTTTAAAAAATCTCTCTCTATCTCTTCTCTCTACACTATTTCAACCCTCTATCATCTTCATATTCATGATTATAAAATTTATATTTCTTCATTTTTGGTTTTTTCATTCGAATCATTTTCTTATTGTTTTTTGTAATTACTTCCTTTACGTTGACCCTCCTTGCCCTACTCCCCGTTCTTCTATTATTTTCAAAAAATTGTTCATAAATCAAACCAATAAAACCCATAGAAGCCATTACAACGACTAAGGCAGCAGCTCCATACAGAATATATTTTGCTATATTATCCGTAGCTCGATGAGATGAAAATCGTACACGATTATCATAATTTTCTAAACGTTCAATCCAACTGGGTACTTGATTAATTGTTGACATTTGATTCATTAACATTGCATGTCCAGTTTCATTGCGTATTGAAATGGTTACCATTTCATTTTTCCAATCAAAATCAATGCTACCAAAATTTTTCCCAGTATAATAAAAATGATCACTACTACGATGATCTTTAAATTTATGCAATATATATGGACAAGTAAATCCATATAAATATGGTGTTGTACATGTATGTGTTAAACCACTAGATGTCACTTCAATTAAGCCACCTTGTTCATCATTATCCCAACCAAGAAATTCACCAAAATGAACATCCCCACTTAAAAATATTAATCCTTTTGGTCGATTTCTACTGATAATGTTCAACAAACGTACTCTAGATCGTGGAAAATGAGTCCATCCTTCAAACAATGGATTGGAACTAAATACTTGTATGGATGAAACAATGATATTAAATTTAATATCATGTCCATTTCGTACAGTATCATTCAATACTTGTTCAAACCAATGCCATTGTTCTTCACCAAGGACATCTCCATTATAATCAACATCGAAACCAAAGACGGAGCTGAAAAAACGTGTAATACATGCAATCACTGCACCGAATGGATGTAACCATGAAACACCACCAACTGATGGTATCACATGTTTATCCCTAAATGTTCTTGTATCTAATAAAATAAATCGTACTTTTTTCCCTGGTGGTCCATATGTAAATGTTGAATACATTCCTTTACGTGTTCTACGTTTGGATTTCAATGGAACTTCTAAAAAGTTTAAAAATAAATTTTGTCTTAAATTTTTCTCATTTAAATCTTTTCCCGCATCATTTACCCCATAATCATGATCATCCCATGTACCATCAATATATGGTTTCGGTTTTGATTCTCTGAAAATTTTATAATCTGTCCGTTTATATTGTTTGATATAATTGTTTTCCAATGTTGTAATATTATGTCCATCTTTATGATATACTGCATCCCCTGTCCATAAAAAAACATCAGGTTTATAATTTTTAATAGCTTTGAAAATTGTTGTATTTTTATCTTGATGATAACAAGATGCAAATGCTAGTTTTGATAATGGTTTTGAATTTAATTTTATAATATTTGATGGGGATTGGTCGTAATGTTTCTGGGTACGTGTATGTTCCTCTACTTGATCAAGATTAATTGGAGTTTTATCGTTATTATTACTTAATGTAGCAGTGTCATCATCACTTGTCTTCTTTGCATTTATGTTAATAAATAGAATTATTATTATTATTGAAATTAAATATTTATTATATTGATGTTGACGTGGACGAGAAGATAGACAAGTTGATATTTTTTTATATTGTTTATTATTATCATTATGTACAAATATTTTCTTTCTGGTAAAAGATAGTAATTTCATATTTGTTAATTTTGTTTTGCTGTATATGTATATATTTGTGTGTTTTTCTATATGATTGATGTATGAATTGTTTTATAGGGAATGTGTTCTTAGTTTCTATATTATCGTGTATTGAATTCAATTAATTATAATGGACCGCAAACTAAAACGCATTGAGAAACATTAAAATAGAATAGAAGACAGTGTGAATACGTGTGAATCGAAGAAAGAGCTCTTGAACACTGTCATTCGTAATGTTTAGATTCAGATAATATGTACATATACTTTATAAATATCACAATAAAAAAATAAAAAGTATTTTGACCATTTATAATACACGCACATCAACTGATTTTGCAAAAAAACACACATATTTTGCCAATGTACATGATGTCATCACACTTCAATTTTTATTATATTTATTGAAAACTTGTTTTATAAATCAGGTGAAAATACAAATAGAACGAGAATGTTGAAAAAAGAGAGTGTCAATGTTTGCTTTTCCTTTTCTCCCCCCCTTCATTCTATTTGTACAAAACAGTTCAATTATTACACATTATTTACAACAATATATAATTATTGAACATTCAATGAGGATGAATTCAAAAGAAAAATTATTTATCTTTTCGAAGAAAAATAATATTTCTTTTTTACATGGTAAGTTCCATAATAGCATTGACAATATCATTATCATTCGACTTCAAAGCTTTGACTGCTTTTGCACGACTAACACTTGCTTGGGACATAACCAATTCAATATCTTTTGCTTCAACACCGGTTTCATCAACTTCACCTTCATCTTCTGCATCATCATCATCGTCGTTATTATTTTCAGTAATTGCACCATCTTGTGTGGTTTGTGGGGTGAATTCTGGTGTTTGTTGGAATTGTTGTGCTGCAGCTGCTTGTTGTTGTTGACTTAAATCTTCGATTTTAGCTTCGCCAAAGATAACATATGTATTTGATGCTGCACTTTTGAAAACTTCTGGTTTTTTAATTACAAATAAGATGTTTTTGCTTTTTTTAACGGTACAACGGTGGATTCCTGGTACTGGTTTCATGCCAAGCTTTTGGATTGCTTTGCGTGCTTTTTTCTCAGATCTGTTTTGTTTACCACCAGTACTTTCTTCAGCACCATCTTCACCACCTTCATTATTATTATCACCGGTATTTTCTTCTAATTCTGGCATATCATCATCATCCTCTTCTTCTGCTACGACGGTTTCTACTGGTTTCTCTTCTGCAATTGCTGCCATTTTGTTTTATTTGTTGTTTTTTTTTTTGGTTGTTTTTGTTATTAATTTATAAAAAATTTGTTTATTGTTGTTTATATATTTCTATTCTTTCGTATATCTACCATAAACACTATCCTATTCATATCTTCATTCAAAGTCTATATGTTTTCAAATGAAGTAGAAAGATGATTTGTAATTGTATTTGCCTGCTAATTTAAATTATTTAGTTGTCCCGGCTAGGCCGTCAGAAATCATTTCATTCACTTTCACAAGAATGAATGGACATATGCACGTTCCAGTGCTATGCCAGCCTAATTAAAATATTAAAAAGTTTGTTGCTCGATGAGCCTATCAAAGGATACGTAAATTATACTTGAAGTGGAAAATTAGAATACCAAAATACATCAATATCCGATTTTTATCCTATCAAATGACATAAATGATACTTGAAGTGGAAATTAGAATACCAAAATACTTCAATATCTGATTATTTTATCCTATCAAATGACATAATGTATACTTGAATGGGAAATTAGAATAACAAAATACTACAATATCTAAATTTTATCCTATCAAATGACATAAATTATACTTGAAGTGGAAATTAAAATACCAAAATACTTTTTAATATCTAAATTTTATCCTATCAAATGACATAATGTATACTTGAATGGGAAATTAGAATACCAAAATACTTTTTCCAACAACCACAACACCACAACACACAACACCACCCTTATTTTATTATAGAAGGCTACCAGGTGCACAGGTACTAAAAAAAAATAAAAAAAATAATATAAATGATATAATAATATACCCAAAAACGTTAAAAAAACAACAAAATTTATTTTGAAACAAAAAATATATATAATTGTATGTATGTATGTATTTATGTCTATATATACTGTACAAATCAACCTCTCGTGTGTATGTATTGTAAATAATAATAAATACAATCCCACAATAATTTATGCTTTAACTGTCGTCAACAACTTTTAGTAAATATTTTATGTAAAAAGAAACAGAAATATGTCAACTACATCAAAATATATTACTACTACTACTAATAATAATAATAATTCAACAACAATTGTCCAAATGTCAACATTTGACAATAATAATAATAACAATAAAGTGGAAGCAGATGAAATTGAAACTCTTCATATTGATGATGATAATAAAACTCTCCCTATTTTAAATGACAAAACCGAAAAGTACATATATGATTTATATAATAGTGATGTTGTTCGCGCCGAAGAGGTATTTTCACCATTGGTTACTAGTATTAATAAACGTATTTTGGGAATGAGATTTTTTGGAGGTGGAAACTGGAAAAGTGAACAAGAAGACAATGATAATAATAAGAAAAATATGCATCAACAAAAAGCAGTCAATTCATATAAATATCTTGGTTTGCATTGTTTCTACTGGATTATGTTCACTATTACATTTTTCCCGTTTTTGTATTTAATCGGTTTGGATATAGGTATTGCTGTATTCATTGCAACATTGGTGATGGGCCCGATGATTTTGACTACACCTTTTGCCGAACTTCATATTTTTAGGTCTAAATTTTTATCACTACGACTAAAAGATCAAAATGATTCTGTAGTAAAAAGTTTAAAGAAAAATTTTGGTTGTAGTGATTTATGGCTGCGTTTCATGGAACTTTCTGTTACTACAATTACATGTGTTTTACCATGGCAATTACTGGTTGTACCATATGTTAAAATGTATCCAGGAGAATATTTTTTAGAGATTATTTCAATTATATCTATATTTGTGAATGTAATAGCCTTGTTTATTGGAATTGGATTTCAAAAATGGCAACCTCTAGTCGTATTGCATCAAAAAGAAATTTTAGTTGCAATTAAACATACTACAACATGTATTGAAGAAATTCTATATGATGAGAAGGAAAACCCTCGCCGCTCGCAGATTAAATTAACATATCTATCAAAAAAATTAATCGAACCTATACAATGGGAATTAAAAAAGGTTTGGGGTGCCGAAACAACATACATTTTTGTTGGTGTTATTATTAATACTGGGCTTTCGGTTTTCATTGCTATTGGGCATATGACGCCACGAATGGAAAGTGCTGCGCTTCTATATGTACGTATTGGAGTTGTAGTTTTATTGGCAACTATGTTTCCATTTATGGGCGTAGGACTGTTAACAGATTCTGCTAAACCGTATGAAATATGGCATAAAATGGAAAAGAAATTGAGGCAACATGCTGATAAAACATGTAAAGCTGTAAATAAATTTGATGGAAATTATACTTCGTTAAATGAATGGTTACAGCAAAATCGTATTGCATTATATTTATTTGGCCATGCAATTGATCATGATTTGCCAGCAAAAGTTGGTGGTGCATTTGCTTCTACACTTGGTGCATTTGCAATTTTATATGCCCGAATGACTGGTAGCGTTTAAATTTAAAAGATTAATGTGAAAAATATCGGATCGGTGGTGTGGTGTATGTGTGTGGTACAAATATTTTTATACAGTATACACATACGAAGTATTATTATATACTCGTAAAATAAATACTCGTATCGTGGTAGTATATATCATATTATTTTTTATAATTTTGTCAAAAAACATTTAAAATTCTATTTTTTTTATCAGCAGTATCATAATTATAAAAACGCGGGTGTGCCTTTTTCCTGTTTTCGTTTCCCCTTCCCCTCTCTTACTTTCTATTTCAATGGCTGGTCAAAGCTTGCTTTGACTTTTTCTAAAATTTTCTTCACTTTCTTTTTATCCGCATTATAATATTTACTAAAAGTAGATGAAGTTTGAAATAAATAAATATCAGTATCCCTTTCCGGTCTCCAATGTTTATTTCCGTTTTTACTAAATTGGGGTTGATGTTGAAACCCATATAGAAAAGCATGTTTATCCTTTTCAACTCGAATACTACCTCGCTGAAATATCTTTAATTTTTTAAGCTCTTTTCCAACTTTGGTTCGTTTTCCGAAATGACCAAAAAACACAGCAAACGATAAGTTATCACCTCTCCTTTCAGCGTTCTCCAGTAATTGCTTAATTTTTTCCAATGTATTTTTAACACTGCTGATATCAAATGGAGGATTCGCTTCCCAACTTCCAGTCATTTGATTATTATCCTTGTCAAAAAAACTTCCAAGACTACCAAAACATCTATCAGTATCTGGAAAGGCAGAATAAAATTTTGGTAAACGATGATTTAATGGGGATGCAAAACATTCGCCTTCTACTTTTAAGTTTGTTTTTAATGCATGAAATACTTCATCTGGTAATGCACCATGAGCACCACTATTTTTATGCCATAACGTATGATACCTTTGCATCATGGAAAATATCCTTTTTAAGAATAATGGCGTACGATTGTCATAATTTGCATAGCGATATATTATTTTTTTGTCGTCGGTACAGATTGTTGCTTTGTTATGATCCCTCTCTAGTTTATGGTAATACTTTGTGAACATTGTTATAAAGCTACTTTCTCTATTCTTATTAAAAGGTATATATTCTAAACGAGTTGTCTTCAAATGATTATTATTATGGTGTACAAAAACCCGGCCCTTATCCACTCGGGATTTAGCATCCTGTTGTATCTTCGCCTTTGTTTTTTCTATACATAACATTATCTCGCTGTACAGCTTTTCCCCCCATTCTACAGGATATTCTACATCAAATTGACTACGTAATCGATTTAGAAAATCTGTCTTATTGCTTTCATTTCTATCCGGCAACATGCGATCTTTACCATGTAAAATCAACGAATTTTTCATATTTTTTTTTTTACCAGCATGTGTCCACTGCTCATCCTCTTTTTGACACAATGCACCTTCACGGCTACAATCAAAAATCCAATTAGATAGCACTTTAGATGCATTTTTCTCCCTATTTTTCTTTTTATATAAATCCAAACTTTGGATTTTCCTATCAAGCTCGTCCATTTCCTTTGCAGAAGAAATTTTATCTTTTAAATCTTTGAATTTTTTTGCAACTTCTTCTCCTATATAAGAAATGATTTTCTCCATACATTCTTGACGATATCGTTCATGTTGTGGAAAAACGTAATTAAATGACCCTAATAATACGTTAGTTTCCAGTAATTGCGGTGGTGGAGTGTTTGCGCCGAGATAAAATATCATGCCAAACCATCTATAATTAAATACACGATTTTCAGTAAAGTTTTGCAACCAATTGGAATGCACTCTGTTCCTGCTTTTTTCCAAATCTGCTTTTTCCAAACGAAACGTCCTATTCGATATTACAATTGGTAGCATACGCTTGTATTGTACTAAAACGTCTAAAAAAAACCATTTTTTGTTTGTTGATATGTGAAATGAGTTTGGATATCTTTCTTTTATCGTTTTATATTCAGCACAACATTTTGTACATTCGCTATCCATTTCGATAGGCATACTGAATAAAATATTACTATAACCATAACCATCTTCCATTAAGTCTTTCATGGCTGTTGCAATAGCTTTTCCTTTATTATTTGGAGCTTCTTCGGCTGCTGCAATGTTGTAAGCATCTATTATAAGAAATGGATTTTCTCTTATATTAATACCTTTTTGATTAATTAATAAATTTATCTTTCGCTTAATAGTAGTAATAGGCTCCGGTTTTGCTCTTAGTTTTTTATTCGTTTTGAATTTATTCTGCACATTTTGTTTTGTTTTGTGCGACACTATACTAAAAATTTTCGATTGTAAATCAAAAGTTTTATTATGTTCCTTTGATTTTATTTCTGTATTACGTTTGAAACAAAGATGTTTCGTCGTCCCTACTAAGAGTACATCACGGCCCATCACGATGTTAGCACCAGCAATCATTTGTTGTACTTCTTCATTTTTAATTTTTTTTTTACTTTTTTTGTTTTTCGATCGTCGAATATTATGTGCTTGGCAAATTTGTTTGACAAATACTTGTGCTTTAAATCTTTTATGCCAGTTAACCTTTTTGCAAATATTTAATTTTGGTTTACACGTTGCAACAAAAATACCATTGTAATATTTTTTTGTCGTCAAATTCTTTAAAAATAAAAGCGTTTCGAATGGGTTGATGCTAGATTGTAAAAGTGAAAGTTCTTTTTCTGGGCTTCCAAACACGGAAAAATCAATACAGCCTTTTTCCGTTTTTGCGTCGCAATGAAATTCAAATCCTGTTAATAATTTTTCTTCGGCATTGTGATATAGTGAATCAGATGCGATTTCAGTCATATTTTTTGTGTTGTGTTGTCGGTTATATATTTGTTGTATGTATTTTTGTTCTCTTGATCAACTACTAGCTTTTTTTAATTATATTATATTAGCGAGCAATGTTTTAATTTTAAATTTAAAATATAATATTACGGAAAGTGAACGTATATCGTTTTGTGGCTTAAATATAATTAATATTGTTTTTATTTAAATAGTTTATATTGGTTTATCGTTCTATATAGTTTTTTGCTCTTTCTTTTCTGTGTTATATTTTTGTTTTGTTACACTTTTCTCTGTGTCTGTATATATATACGAGGTCAAGAGGTCATTTTTATATAACACAGACTTCTTATTGAACTACTTATTATACTACCTCTTATACTTAACTACTATTGCTATTGCACTTCGCAATAATAGCCAGGAAAGTTGCAACAAGTTAGTCATAAAAAACAATGCTGTGCTGTTATAAATTATATTGTGTAAAATGACCTGTAAAATCAAGAACCAATTTAAAATGTTGGTCTCTTCATGCTGTGTGTATGTATTGCACTTTTTTTGTACTTGTTACGAAATAATAGTCCCAATTTTAGAGGTTAACATATAAGGTCACATAAAGTAAATAACAGCAGTCCCGATTATGCAATATTAGACTACAATATGAGCCTATAATATCAAAATTGCTGTGGATATGAATTTGTGATCAAATCTATAAATCTGGAAATATGTTAGCTGGAAATACTCTGGACCTCTCACTATTTCAATAATTCTGAAATACTACTTTTAAATTTATACTTAAATCTATTGATATTGTGTGTTTAAGAAATGTCAATGTCCGAATTCGAGAATGATGATACGTTGTATATATAGAAGGGATTATAATATTTAAGGTTTAATATGCTAGGGATTATTAGTATACGAAGATTCAGGGAGAGGGATTTGTTTGGGTTTAAGGTTTAGTTTATCGTTTACGTTGCAAAAAAAACAAACTTATACACACACCAAACACACATTTACATTGAAAACAAAGATGGGAGAAGGACACATGAAGGAAGGACATTATAGACGTATGTATATATATATATATTACAGCAAGAGTTATCCATTGGATACAATACAACAATTTTTATCTTATATAAATAACTTCCATCCTCTCTTCTTGTTGTGGAAGATATTTAATATATATATATATATATAATATATTGTAAATCATTTATTTTATCATATAAATAATATTGATAGTAGGAATAATATAATTTATATATATTATTACAATTACAAAAAAGGGGTAATATATCATATACATATAAAGAAAGATAAAACAAAAAACAAAATAACGATGAAACAAAAAAATGTATCACGTTGGGCAATGCGACAACCATTGAAAAAAACACCTGAAAAAGTTATTGTTCCATCGGCATCAAAAAAACATAATAATAATAATAAAAAATCCAAATGCAAATGTAAACGATTTGAGTGACTTAGTATTGAAAATTTTAAAAGATTTAGCACAATCGAAACATTTACAAGCAAAAGTAAAATTAGAACAAGAAAAGAAAAAACCTGGTCGTAAAATACAAATTACACCAGAACAAGCGGAGGAACATGCAATATGGGATGCAATTGAAGTTAGAAAAACAAATCATGAACCACCAGTATTAAAAGAAACAATACGTGGTATGGAAATATTAGAAGCGCATGTATATGATTTATTAGATATTGTGGCAAATACACGACCAGATTTATTAAAAGATCCTGATGCGGTATATCATGGTTCATTTAACAAAGCATTACTTTCCATGCACGGCGATGGCAACAACAATAATAATAATAACAAATCACATTTAAATTTGGATATTAATACTTCGTTTGATAAAAGACGTTCATCGTATTTTGGTCCACCTAGTCCATATCAAAAGAATAGGGCATTATCAATACATAAAACAAAGCATGGTATTAAATCTTCATATCAACATGCGGAGGAGAAAGAAGGTGAGCCAGTATCGCATTTAGGTGTTCTATCGACGGAGCAATTGCGTAAACATATGATGATGATGGGGAATACGGTGTGATATGTGTGTGGTGTGTGTGGTGTTGGTTGGTTGTTTTTGTGTTACAATTTAAATTATTTATACCATATTTTAAAATCAGTGATATACACATTATAACATTATATAGCATTATTTTTAATATTAATAGCGTCAAAAAGCTTCTTTATCCGTACCAAAAGTATATATACAGTGTTTTGATTTATTTGATTGGTAAATTAAGGTAAATTTACCGCAAAATTTTTTTTGGACAAAAATTAAAAAAAAAAATCCGGATGATTTTTTTAATTTTTGTTAGAGAGGATCCTCTCTAATTTTTGTACAACTAATTATAATATATATATATTAATATATATTATAAGTCACCAGAAACATCTGGGAGATGCAAGAATCGGAAATAACTTATTTACCAATTACATTATATATAAGAATTACATTGTACGATTATCATCACACCATAAAAATATACACATCGATTACGATATTGATACTTCATATACATATCTTAAAAAAAAAATGAAGTACCCCAACATTTACATTCTCACCATCATATCGTTATCTCATTTAATATTATTTATTAATACTTCCATTAATGCAACTATTATTATTTCCGATAATAATAATAGTGGATTAAGACGACAACCATTTAATAATATAAACAAAGACGATACTAGTTATGGTCATACCTTTCTAGTCAAAGTACATAATAATACAAAATATGGTACCCGTATATATGTTCATACCGATTGCCGTGTTGCTTTATTAGATGGAAATAATATACAAAAAGAAATGGCAAATTCACTTATTGCTATATCAAATCCATTAGGATCACCGTGTAATAAAAATGATGTAAATGGAATAGGTGTTAGTACAAGTGGTACATATGCTATCGTTACATATGGTACAAGTATTTCTGTTTTATCTTTTGCAGAAAACGATGAGGATGATGATTTAAATATTCCCAAAACACTAAAAACATTACAATCGAGACCCGTCAATATCATCAGTAATGATAACAATGTTTTTGTTACATATAAAAGAATAACAAATGGTATCTATGATAAAAAAAATAATCGTGATTTATTTATTGGAATTGGTTGGGATCAACAAAATGATGGGCATGTATTAATTATTGCTTCTAGTGGAGAAGGTGCAACATTATCGTTAAAAATTATTGCATCTTTAAAAATTGGACCTGATTTATATGATGTAAGACCATATGATGGTTATTATTTACTTGATTCGTTAATGGTAGCAAATTGTAAAAGTGGTTTACAAGTATTGAATTATGATGTGGAGAAAAACCAATTAGTAAAAGTACCAAAAGGTGCATTTCCACTTTCATATTCAAGTGGAAGTACTGCGGATGGTATGGATGTGACACCTAATTTTGCTTATATCGCAGCACAAGGAGATGGTTTATATGTCTTTGATTTGAAAAAAAAACAATTAGTCGGTAAAACGAATGATGGTTTAAATAGTGGTTGGGCTGGAGGTGTACGTGCAATAGGTAATTTAGCATTAATAGCAGCAGATCCTGGTTTAGTAATTTATGATATCAAAGATCCAACAAAACCTACATTGAAATATGTATGCAAAATGGGTGGAAAAGGGAAAGGATGGAATATTGCTCTTGATAAATCTAGTAATACCGTATTTTTAGCTGATAATGAAGGTGGATTACAAATAGTTCAATTAATAGATGGTGGTAAAGCTAAAATTATTGGACATTTTGGTATGGGCGTTATACAAGATTGCGATGGATCGGGAGGGGATTAAAAAGGTTAATGGTGGTGGTTTGAGAGAGAAAATTTAAAAATATTTTTACACAGAGATAGACTATTATGTTTTTTAAAAATGATACTCCGTATAATACGACTCGTATATATGATGATGTGGATAAAAAAAAATGATAATATATCGATATGTGATATGTGGTTGTGTATTACTCTTTTTATAAATCTTTTGTATACACGGTAAAATCACAATCACATGCTAACATTGGTACAATTTGTGGATATGCACTATTGAAATCTTCTGTTATTCCTTTTTTATATTTCAACTTGGTATACCATAAATTCAATCGTTTCTTAAATGGATGTTCATAACTTTTTGGTGTTAAAAGTTCCAATCTAATTTGTTTACAATTTGAATTTTTACAATATTCTTCTGCACAATTAATTAATAATGTTCCAATTCCTTGTCCTAAATAATTTTTATTTACAGCTAACATACCAAGCTCACCAAGCTCTGAATTTTCATTAAAACAATTTGTTACATAGACACTACCAACAATAATTTCTTTTTCTTTCACAACTATTATATTATTATTTTCTCACGCGGTGATGTAGAAGTAGAGGAAACAAGAATAAGTAGATATGTAATTGTAATAATACTTAGTAATATATTATTACAAGAAGATTGATATTTGAATTTCACCATCCTTTT
>LT649579.1:0-19553 GCA_900128395.1 Stramenopiles sp. TOSAG23-2
ACGATAATAATAATAATAATAATAATAATAACAACAACAACAACAATAATTCCGATTCTGACGAAGGTACTGAATGGTTACATTCCGACCATGAAGAAGTAGAAGTCGATAAATATAAGACACAAACTGAATTAGCCATGGCACGTATGGTAGCAGGTCAACGAGAATCAACTGTAATAGCATCAGTAGCGGCAAGGGAAGCAGCTAAGTTGAAATATGAAGTTGCAAAACATTTAGAAACGAACAAAGCTCTTGAGAAAAAAATTAGAGATGGTTTAGATCGTGAAAGAGCTATGACATTATCCCGTTCAAAGGATAAAATGGAAGTTCGTGAATTGAAATATCGTGTGACATATTTAACCAAAGAATTGCAAGTTATGAAAGATGCAGATGAGAAAGGGAATAGCAAAACAAAAGCACGAATAGAAAGTATGGTAAATGCATTGAATGAACTGGAAGATTTTGTTGGTGCAAGAGCACGTGCCGTCCAACGGGATGTCAGGCATTTAAAAGCATTATTATCATCATTACAACGGCATATGTCTCGTGGTTTTGTTTCTTCTACATCGCAAACTGGACAACGTTTAATTACCGCATTGTGGAAAATTTCAGAGTCCATCATTAATTCTGCCGGCCCAGAAGCATTACCAAAAGCTGGAATGGCACAAGCACATGTACATACATTTCGTAACAAAGGTGCATCACCATATAGCAAAGATAATAAGAATAACAACAACAATAATAATAATTCAAAACGTTTGTTGACAAATAACAAAGGAGAGGAAGACCAACATGTTAATCTTGCCACAACTATGGATGGTATTGTAAATGATTTAGAAAATGAAAATAGAAAGTTACGTGCAGAATTAGATGTTATTCGAAATGATTTTATAGTAGAACAACAAAAATCGAAAGATGCTGCTTTAATTCCACAATATAGAACGGCTGTTAGAAGAGCACGGGCACATGCTGAAAGTTTACGACAACGACTTTCAAGTGAAATACAGGAAAAACAAGTAGTCTTGAAAAAATTGCATGTAATGGAACGAAAATGGCGTCAAGCTGCAATGTTATCTACGGCAAATGCAGAGCGATCTGTATTAGCAGATGCAACTGCAGTCCAATCACATCGAATGCTTTCAAAACAAGCACAAGAATTAGCAAATGAACGTGCTGCGTATCAACAAGCATATGATGATATAGCAAGAACAGCAGAGGCGCAACAGAAATTAATTGTAGAATTACAACGAATTGTAGATGAGCAACGAGAACAATTAGAATTAGCACCATTAACAAGTGGAAATCATAGTAATAATAAGAATAAGAACAATAATCGTATGTTATATCATCAACAACAACAAGGGAAAAATAGACCGAGTGGTAATATGATATCAACAACAGGAATGCAAAATGTTGGTATGGGTGATTTTGATTTTGAAAATGCAGATGCTCAAGTTATAACACAAATGCCACCAAGAAATAATGATAATAATGCAGATCAGGATATATCATCTGTTGCCCAAACTTTAAATAATAACAGCAACAAGAACAACAAAAATATTGGTAGTATAACGACAGATGATGTTCGATCGATTGGTAGTAGTACAGATGCAGGCACGGAGTTGCTAGGAGAAAATGCTTCGATGACAGTAGCAGCTTTAAATAATGATTTGCAATCTTTGGATAGTGAAATAGCTGATTTACAAGAAAGTTTAAGGCGTATACAAATGAATGCTGGCAATACCACTACATCTACAACAGCAGAATTACCACCACCACCACCATCGACAGCATTTGTAAATAATCCCAACAACAATAATAATGATAATGCGAAGAACAATATAGGTAGTAACAATGTTAATGACGTTCCTGTACAACCAGCACCAAACAACGAGACAACTGATGTGCAATTGGATCAAGAAATTTTGTTGTGATGCGGTTCCTCAGATATGATAGATATATATTAATGATTTACCTGGAGATATTATCTCGCCTGTATTTGGAAAATTGAATGTAGTAGAACGCGTGTGCGTCGTGCGTCAATTTTGTGCGGTGTGGTGCAACAAATATTTTTTATTGCGCATATATGCGTGTGTCTAGTGTCTGTTTTTTATTTTAAAAATATATAAAAATGACTCTTTTTTAAATTTTTACGTAATACGGCGGTACATATTATTTTAAAGACACACTCTTCTTGACTAAAATTATAAAAAAATTTCAAACTCTTTCTCTAATCCTCGACGTGTAATCTTTATTGATGATTGAGATTCAATAAAAAAATCTCTTCTCATCAGAACTTCTTTTTTCTTTTTTTTTTTGACATTGACTTTCGACACTAATTCACATTTTTTTTTCCTATTTTTTATTTGTTTTTCTTCATCAAAAAATCAAAAGCTTTTTGTAAATTTTAATATTACATAACAACTTTCTCCTTTTTAACTTTTTTTCCTATTGGTGAAATGTTTATTTTATTTTTTGAACAAAACAATATATTTAAATTTTCTACTATTTTATCTATCTATTTACTAAAACCTATCAACTATTGCTATTATATAAATATTTGTTTTGTCCTAAAATGTTTTTTTACATTTCTTTTACATTTATTTGTATTGCATCCCTTATACATACAATGTAAATAAACTATTACTATACTAACTATATTCTGTCCTAACGTTTTGTTTTTCTCTTTCTTTTTTGTTGTTATAAAATTTATTCATACAAAATTTCCAATGTCAACATCAAATCCAAATTACTACGGCAACTGCAAATATGATCTAAGCAATTGTCAAGTAATGCAACTTCACGTTGTAATTGATCAAGCGTTGGTCTTTCAACAAATTTCACACTTTTGATAAATGCATTTGGTAACCATTTACCAGCTTGTTGTACTGCATCACGCTCATGTATACTATCACCAAAGGAGATAATATTTTTCTCAACACCACCTGCCATGAATTTATTGCATTCATCTAATTGCTCTTGAAATGCATGTATTTTCCATTTCAATGGGTTGTCTGGAAATTCCGGTTCATAATTTGTACGCGCAGATATAACTTGGATTTGCGATAAAAGCGTTTCCGTTTTTGGCATAAAACGTGCAGCGCTCAATTCGACCCAACCACGCTCAGCATTGGTGATGATAACACAGTTGCCATATGTCATTGCTTTTGATAACACATTAAAAACTGCCGCGTCATGCGGTGCAAGTGCTTGGACGACATCCTCTGGAATAATTTCCGGGTAGTCTAATCGTAAGCCTTTCAAGTTTAGCCATGTGCTTGGCAATAACGTATCATCCCAATCGAAGATCAACTCAGCAGTTGGTTCTTCAATGTCCAAATCTTCCAATGCATAATCATAATCTGGTTCAATATCGTCAATAAAATGTGACGAAGGTGACTCAGGTTGTATGATCATAGTTGATGCCGACATTTTTTGTTAATATCCAAATATTATGTATACTACTAATACAAAATGACAAAATATAAATCAACTAACAATTTTCTCTACCTTCCAATTTTCTAATATGGGTTTTCCTATAAAACACGGATGTAACTTTTCTTATGTACTAATTCTTTTTATTATGTTTAAAAATATATATGCGACAATTTAATGTAATAAATATATTTCTTTTCTATTTAAACCTAATAAAAACGTTATGTTACAACGCGAGTAATTTGTTTTAACTTATTAAACTTCTTAATAATCTTGGTATATATATAATTCAACAACGTATTCGTATTATTATTGCTTCTTCTTCTATTTCTCTAGACAAAATAATGTGCTCTATCTATTCTATTTGTCGAGAAAGAATATGAAATATAATAATATAAAAAGATCGTTATCTACTTTTTTTTTTCTATTATATATGTACTAAATATAATACCAAAATGTTTTTTTGTAAAATGTGCGAAGTATTAATGAAGTTAACCTAGGAAACTAAACCAACAATTAAAAAACAAAAACCTACCTTTTAAAGGAAGGAAAGGGAAGAAGAGAAAGGGAAAGGGGGGAGAAAAGAATGAAAAGGGAAAGCGAGAACCGATAAATCGTCCGATATGTGTTACATCTGCTACATATATATTTCTATAAATATATATATTTGTTTAGATGTATTTTCCCATTGTTATACGTTTTATTTACTACTTGATGGTTAATGATCAAACTACTCTTCCAACTATTCTTGGGATGTATTTAGTAATGCTGTGTCTATGCTATTTATAACAATCATAGGAAATAGAAGATATACTAATAGTATACACTTTTGTTTTTTTAAAAACTACTACATATTTCCAGAAATTTCTGTGAAGGGTGCTAGGAGTTGGTGATGTTCATCTATACAATGCTATGTACGTAATTTTAAAAATACGAAATGTCAGTTATGTATAGCACTATATAGCAATGGAGAGAAAAACTTTGTGATGTGTGGATTCATTTTTTTTTTGTGGCCAGTCAATTTTAAACAGAGAACGATACTATCGTTCTGTATCGTTCTCTCTAATTTTCCAATTTTTATGGCATATATGAAATATACCATAACAATATCCGTATAATATTAAATATAATAAATTATTTTTATAGTTATAAAAACTTATAAATACTATCATGATTTCCATATTTATATTTTCAGATTCCCAAAATTTAGAACAATTTTATCGAACGATAAATCTCATTTTTTTATCTTTTATCTAGCATGGACACAGCATGAGAGAACGATACTTTTTCATGCGATATTTTGGACCTCAATGCTATTTCCATGCTAAAGTATCGTTCTCTGAAAAAAATTGACTGGGCTGGCCCAGCTGGCATTCCATCCAGGCATTTATTGATGAATAATTCTAGAATAATTAGTACGGAATTTGAGCATACATCAATGTAATAATATAAATATACTTCCAATCAAAATTCAGGTTACCTACGTATATTCTATACTAAATGACAGTAATATACCTATCAAATATATCAATGGTCTTCCAGTATAGTGTCCTGACGTCAGACGTGTAAATGTGTACATTACTGGAATTACATGTAATATTTATACCTTTTTGTAATATAATCATTGATGCGTTTTCCACAAGCACAACATTTTGATAAATACGATTCATTATTTATTTATGAATTATTATTTATGAATTATATTTATTATTCTTTATACAATCACACATTATATTAGAAGACCCTATAACAATCCATACATCATCACTTTTTTCACATTGATATATCTAATATATCTATAATATATTATTATTATTAATAATAATAATACGTAATATGGGAAAATTAAAAAATAGAAAAGGTAATCATAAAAATCATAGTCATCAATCACATACACATCATGGACATAGTCATCATTCCCATCAACGACATGATGAAGATGATTTAGATTATGAAAAAAAAGAACAGCAACGAGCACGCGATGAATTATTAAATCATGAAATATCATGATTCGACATTTATAATTGTGCATTAATTTTCATGGTGTTTACGTATGTATTTTTGCACAACAATACGTAAACATGATCTATAGATTTACTTCTTTATGTATGATTCGACATTTATAATTGTGCATTAATTTTCATGGTGTTTACGTATGTATGAATGCACAACAATACGTAAACATGATCTATAGATTTACTTCTTTATGTATGGCACTATGTGCTAATTATTTATAATATATTTCGTTTGACGTGGACATGTACAGCTAAAATAAAAAATGGATAGCCAGATAGCCATGTGCAAGGGCACCAAGTTGTCGATTTTAGAGGCAAAAAAATTTGTCGTTTTTTCATAGAGGCCGTTCAGCACTTTTTGGGAGGAAAATGCTAGATTAATAGGAGGATTTGGTTAATATGTTATACACTATCAAGTACATACTTCAAAATGGCTATTTTATTAAGGGAAATGATATTCATCAGTTTCTCTCCTCGATGCTATTCCCCTGTAAAATAATTTTCCAGATTTCTGCCAAGTATATACCGTACCTTCGCTTCGCTCAGTTTTTGTACTTGTACATAAACTGAGCGTGGCCGTAGAAGGTACGCCCTATCATGGGTTTAGTCCTGGCCGTATAATATAAGCTTACGTATAATATATTACACCTATACCTGTGTATATGTTAAAAATTGTTGTGATTTTAATAAAACCTTGAAACACTTATTTATGCTTATCGGATTAGCACATTATTAGTCTATATTATATGGTACATATATTATATTATTATAAATATTATTATTATTTAGTAAAATTAGTAATAGCAACAATAGTTAGTTATACCAAAAAAAACATATGTAAGAGATAAGATAAAAATATAAAATACATTTTCAAAGACTGTATATATATATAATATATATATAGATCATTTATCAAAGTATATTAAGATATTTTTATTCAAATAAAAATAGCAATTATTAAACAACCCCGTTATATTACATAAACACACACAAAATAATAATAATGACATCAGTCACTAATAATAATAATATAAATCTTTCCAGTTTTGTTTATCAAAAGACAATATCGAAACAATCACCTGGTATACGGAAATTATTAGGTACTATTGACAATGAACAAGCCATTGTGACGCTTAAAATGCCAAGCTTCAACGATAATGGTGATAATGACATGGATGTGGTAGATTTAATCAAATCAGGAAAAATTAATGATTTATTATTATCAAATGAAGAATATAATATGTATCATTTAGTAGCAAATAGTAATAGCGAGAATAACTTTCCTTTTGTGCTTGAAGTCATATGCCCAGCAAATGATTTTCATATCGAAAAGCATACAGATAAAGAATTCATTTTTGTGCGTGAGACCGAGGAGATGTACCGGGATATGACCACCGTTTATTTGGAAAACCATGCAGATGAACATTTAAAACAAATCCAATGGTTATTAAATATTTTAAATGGAAAAAGTGAACAAGATACGATTATTTATAAAAATGAAGATCCATCAAATGGTTTCGTACTTTTACCAAATATGTATTGGAGAAGTGGAAATACGAATAAACCGGATTTAAATAGCCTGCATTGTTTAGCAATTGTAAATACCTTTGGTTTAAAAAGTATTCGCGACTTGACTGGTACACATTTAACATTGTTGAGAAATATTAAGAAAGAAGGAACAAAAGCCATCGTTGAGAAATATGGCGTTGCTGAAAATCAATTACGTATTTATTTTCATTATTTACCATCATTTTATCATTTACATGTTCATTTCGCGCACATTAATAACAATATGATGTCAGGATGCAATATTGAACGCGCTATCTTTTTAGACGATGTCATTGAAATGTTAGAAGAAAATACAAATGCAACGATTGAAAAGACAATGACATTTGGATTATCTACTAGCCATGACTTATATCATTATGTCACTACATATTTAAGTTTGCCTTCACCTTTGAAACGTATGTCAAAAGGAATAAAACATGCAAAAGATTCATTAAAACTTGATCGTATGAAAGATTTTAAACGTAAGGGTGAGGATGATAGTGAGGGTGGTGGTAGTAATGGTGGAAGTAAAAGAGGTTCATCCCCTTTAGGTAGAAGTGTCTCTTCCAATATCGACGATGATGATGATAATAATAATAATAACAAGAATGTATCCTCTGCAATTGCGGCTTCCAAGTTTAATACACCAGAAGCTAATAAAATATTACCAAAACATTTACGTGGTATTGGTGGAAAAATCACAAATGCAACAGATAGTTTAAAATTAAACAGAACAAAGGATGTGAAAAGAATACAAAAACCAGCAGCAACGAATATATTAAAATCAGAAACAATAAGCCCAAGTACTCGTCGATCTAAAATAAGCAGTTCAGTTGATAGTTTAAAAATAACACGGAAAAAAGACATTAAACGTATACCAAATACAAAGGAAATATTTAAATAAGAGAGAGAGAGAGAAAGGATAAAAAGCTCTTTTTTTATACAACTAGTACTAGCACACCAGCACACTATCATCATACTTAAAATATGCATCATCATTATGAATAAGTAATACGTACATAATTAATGCAAAATAACTTATTTTTATTACTTCGTATATAAATTTATACTCATGATAATTCCTATGATACTCTCCAGAAAGAATACATAATAACTGAAACAATAATATCTAACACTAAACTGAAAGATGGACAATGAATCTTCGTAACATTGCGATACAGAGTTCATTGAAATCCACAGAGTGTATGTACCAATATGTTTTAAAGAATATAAAAACATTGGTGGAGAGGTAAATAGATCATTATTGAATATATATGAATAAGAGAATTTTTCATATTGATGGTTAAAATCTACGCGTACTTCGTAAAAGTTATAATCATAAAATAATTATAATTTACTCTTTATTTTATTACTAATGTCACTATCATTCAATTCACCTAATGCTACACCGAGAGGCCATTGTGCTCTTAATACATTGTCACTACTGCCAATATCAAATGAAGTTGCAAAAAAAAATGTTGCACTACTGCTAAACATATTCAATAAACCATCAACAATTACCGTTAATGGTCTTCTTGCCTCTGCAAAAAAACTTAATGATGATTCTGTTCTCCCTTTTTTCCCACTGTTTAAATTAATCTTATTATCTTTACCTTCCACTAAAGACAACGTTTGAAAATGTTGTGTAATAAGTTGCACCGCTTCACGTTTCGGCACTAAGCGATCCGCTAAACCTGCTTCTTTTCCTATACTGCCAGCTAATTCGATCACTACAAATGTACCGCGTATTTTAAAATTTGGCGATTCATCTTTGATTAATTGCC
Organism: Stramenopiles sp. TOSAG23-2; assembly: GCA_900128395.1. Lineage (NCBI taxonomy): Eukaryota > Stramenopiles sp. TOSAG23-2. The sequence goes on from LT649579.1 coordinate 8,783, forward strand.
ACATTGAATTCTCTAAGCTTGCATATTTATCAGTAGGTGAATCGCTTAAACGATTCATGGTACCAATCAAATCAGTTCGAAACGATAAAAATTTATCCTCCTTAGTAGAAAGATCATTATAAGCTACTTGGGAGGAGCTGCCACCACATGACAAGACACCAATAGAACCGCTTCCAGATCTACCACCTGTAAAAATAGGAATGGCGCCAGGCAATGCATGCTTTGCTATGTATCGCACAGCAGCTAATTCCAATTCAGCTTCTTCTGCACCAGAATATTGAACAAATTTTGCATTTTCAAATTGTCTATGTAAAATTTCTTTGAATCGTTCTACTTGACTGTATGTTACAATTCCTTCATCTAGCGCTTTACGTAAGCCACCCGTTGCTCCTACAGTCAAATTCATGGAGCTGAAATAATCTGGGCGACTTATGTTTGAGTCTAATTTCTCCAATGCATTTTTTAAATCTTCTATAAATAGCTCTTGCTTGTCCTTTGATAAAGCAATGGCAAGGGTTGGTATTATGCCTGATGGAATATAAAGATCTTCATGAATGTATCCATCATTATGATATGAATATTTCGACAACCTAGAAGAGCCTGATCCACAATCAATTACATATACAGGCTGATTATTCATATTGTGTTGTGTATTTTGTACATATGTCAGTGTATCGATCGAATGCTTGTCTAACTATATATATATGTTTGCCAGTTTGTTACATGTGCATGTAGATGATGATTGCCAGGATTGCCCAGGATTTAGTAGATTATTGAAATTAAAATCATCATCCCTATTCCGAAATGCTGATGCTATTATAATGCTAGCTCTTACCAGCAAAAGGCTATAATATATTACAATAACAATACCAGGTACCCACCACCAAATAATAAAAAAGATACCGAAGGCCGAGTGCCCGAGAAGAAGATTTATTAAAAAACAAAACATAGATTAGTACCAAAGAATACACACAGATATATTGTATACAAAATCAAAAATATTTACAATACAAAATATGTTTTCAATTGTTGCGAAAAGAGCTTTTACTGTTGCGGCTACTGTTGGTGGAGCTGCTGCATTTACTACATATAATACTAATTATAATAATAATAATAATAACAAATTTTTAAGAGCACATTGTCAAGTACCATGTGGAATTTATGATGACTCTGGGCGTATTGATACATTGAAAGAAGATGCAACCACGATCAAAAAGGCTATGGACAGTGTGAAAAATATGGGAGGAAGTTACGAAGAAGATCCAAAAAATTTAAACCAAGCAGTAAGATGGATTAATACAAAGGAGCAACATGCAAGCCATATTATCACGACGGTTTCGGAATACTTCTTGACTCAAAAAGTGAAAGATGTCGGAAAATCAGATGCAAACTATGATGATTATTTAATTGCACTTGCATTGCATCATAAAGTCATGCGATTAGCAATGAAAGCAAAGCAAACAATGGATCCAAAGGTAGCAGATGAATTACAACATGCTATTGGACATCTTGGAGCATATTATGGAAAGTCAAGTTAACAAAAAATGAAAAATTATGGACTTTGACAAACATATATTTAAAAATATAAGATGGTTAAAATCTATGATATCATATTAGATATGATTAAAGTTATCATATTTATCATATAAAATAATTTTACTTCCTATAAAATGATGGTTTAATATGCATGCAAGATGCATATATATATATATGTATCTTTAATCACAACAAAATATTATTACCAACGTGTAATATATATATACACACACACAGAGAGAGAGAGAGAGAGAGAAAGACAGACAGAGTTGAAATGTAATATTTTTTGTTAAATTTTATATTAATACATAACACACGGGAAGTGTGTAAAATTATTATAACTTTAGATTTTAACCAAATATTTAATACGAGTACAAAAGTAAATATAAAAATATTTATAACGCACACAAAGTTTTTCTAATTTGTATACATACTCTTGACACTTGACGGTGCACGAGAATTGAAAATATTTTACACATACGCACGCTTTCATACACACAAAATTTTTTTATATGATTTTATATATAATATTATAATATAAAATCTTTTATGACATGCATATTGATATTAGATTTTATAAAAAAATTACATAATGTCTACTACGTACTTCATTTATCTCGTCGTATATATTATATATATAATATATATATATACTATTTTTGCACAATTGCACACTCTACTGCTGCCGCTCATCACAATGATTAAGCTAAAATATGTGTATGTAATCTTTTCTTATACCAACAATCACATTTAACATCTCCTCATTTCCCCCCATGTGATGATATCATACTCTCTATAAATTTTTTTTAAGCATTCACTTGAGTTGTATTATTATTATTATTATTATTATCATTATTTCCGGTTTCTTTATTATTGCCTTCTGCTGATTTGCCACGATTCTTTTTCTTTTTCTTCTTCTTTTTCTTCTTCTTTTTACCAGTTCCTTGTTGACCAGCATCGTTTGCAGCCTCCATAACCTTTTCATCTTTTGTTTCATTTGCATTTACAGTTACTTCTGGTGCAGGTGGATTAGACTCGGTTTTGGTAGAAGCTGTCTCTTCTTCCTTTTTCAAATTTTGCTTTGCTTTTTCTTCGTCTTCGCGTTTTTTCTTAGCAGCTAATTCATCTTGTTCTTTCTTTAAACGTGCTGCTTCCAATTGTTTTGCTTTTTCTTCGTCTTCGCGTTTTTTCTTAGCAGCTAATTCATCTTGTTCTTTCTTTAAACGTGCTGCTTCCAATTGTTTTGCTTTTTCTTCGTCTTCGCGTTTTTTCTTAGCAGCTAATTCAGCTTCTTCACGTTTCTTTGCAGCTAATTCAGCCTTTGCTGCTACTTCCGCTTCTGCTTTCTTAGCTGCTAATGCTGCGTTTTCATTTGCAGCACTTGCATTATTTTCTCCATCTTTAAAACCGACAGTTGGTAAGGTATCATCAACTGCATCGTCTTTTGAACACATAGAACCCATGTTGTTAATTTTTGTTGTTATATTATTGTATTATTTGAGATAGTACTATTTTGTTATATATATGTAAGTGTGTATCATCAAATATATATCTTCTTCTATCGATATATCTATACAATATATATCATCTATTTTTTTGTGGATAGCTAGCCCATAAGTTCATAAGTGTTGCAAGTGTGGTGGGTGTATTGTATAATATTTAAGGCGGCGTAAGTAGCACAGTATACGAATAGCATAGCGGTGGTTTCCTAAAACGGCGACGTTTTTCTAAATTATAAGAAAGCCAGGAAAGCCTAGCTTGGTTGGTGTACAATGATGCTATTTACCTGTTATTTTATAATAGTCGATTTAGAATCCTTCCGGCTCCTTTGTATTTGCTAAGGATTGCCTGGATTGTAATTGCCAGATTGCTGGATGCTGGATAGCTGGATAGCTGGATAGCCAGGATAGCTCTAGCTGGATAGCCAGAATATAAGATGCATCACAGATTGCTGGATTGCCAGATTATTGCCACAATAAAAATAATAATCGGTAGGGAGTGTGCTGGCCGGCTGGGGTGCAATAATAAATGCAGCGTGCAAATATATATAAATACTACTGTACAACATATAAGGCACTAAGCTATATTTAATATAAATATGGCACAAGGCCACATATGATACTAATATGTATATTAATAATATAATTTCAATAATACAAACTGGAAATAATAATAGTCACATAATTAATACTATTATCAAAAGAGAAAGAAAAAAAAGCAGAAGTATAATAATAAATTATAAAAGAATATTTTAAAAATAACAAAAAACATGTTTAATACTGTTACAACAAAAACGGTTCAAATTAGTTTTATTATTGCAATAGCAACAACTGCAATAATATCAGTATTGTCACAATCAACACCAACAGAATTATGTGCGAATCCATTATTTATGAATCCTAGTGAATATGGTGCTGATACTAATGGTCCTTTCAATTCAAAAGTTTTACAATTACCTGGGATGGACAAACCGCAAGCATATCCAGCATCGGATGGTGGTACATGTGCATATTTTGTTGGCAATCCGTCTACTTGTTGCAGTCCTGATACACTACAAGCTATTATTAAAGCATTTACAGACGCAGAACAAGTTATTAAAACAGCTGAAGCGGAAATATCCAAAGATAAAAATCCTGTATCAAATGCTGTCATGACCTCCGTTGAAAGTATTGGTAAAATAATATGCGAAGCTGGGAGTAAAATAATACCAGGTCTTGAAGGGAAATGCAAGCAATATACTGATACTGTCGCTAAATATTCAAAAATATTTACACAAGATTCATATGATATTGTTGAAGCACAAACAAAATGTGCTGAAGCAGTCACTGCATATGCAGAAGGTCTAGTATGTTTTGCATGTACAGTGAATTTCAAGGATTATGTCGATTTAGAAAAAAAAGTTATTAAAATTTCTACTAGAACATGTGATGGTATTTACGACCAATGCGAAACTGCTGTACAAAAAACAGTGGTACAACTATTGCAACATATACAAGATTTTGTTGAAGAAATTATTCAAATTTTCGCTGGGACAAGTGCAAAAGGGTTCCCAAAAGTATCAGAGTTCCCAGATATGTGTGGTGGCACAGTATCTAAACCCGGTGATTGTAAAGCGTTTGTATGTGATATCATGTTAGACGGTTTCGTGACCTCTCAATGGTTGAATTGGGATCGATTAAAGCCATCATCCAGTGTATTGCATACTAATCGTCGTTTAATTGCAGAATCTAAAACTGCAGGGAAAAAATTAAAAACGGAAAATGATGTTGCAGAATTTGTTCATTTCCATTTAACAACACAACATAGGCATTTAGCAGAACATGTTACTAATGAATATACTAAGCTATCTGCATCAACATCACATAATGAATACACAGCAAGTGGATTCGATGCATATACTGTAGGGTGTGCTAATTCAGGCGTTCAGTGTGGTGGTTTGCCAACATGGGCGGTAGTCTGTGCATTAGTAGGTGGTGCAATGATTATTATTGCAACTGCATTTATTGCTGTAAAACGATGTAAGAACAAACAATCAGGTAGAAATGGTGCAAGTTTATTAGGTGGCAACGGAGCAACTAGTAGTGCCTATAGTGCTATATAATATATATATATATATGATATGTGTTCCACATGTGAATAGTGTACATGTTATCAATAGGAAGAATATCTTTTCGAGAGAGAAAGTGAAAAAAGGTATGGATGATGATAATAATTATATATAATATTTTCTTCTAGTAAAGCAGTTGCTAAAAAAAGTAATCCTATTATCATCGTTGGCCTGGCCAATACTATAATGTAATAAATAAAACAGCACACTATTGAATCTCCTTTTATTATACAGGTATTTTATAATAAACACCCCACAAATAATATAATACCAACATATTCTAATATTTGAATTTTTTTCATTCACTGTTTTGTATAACTGGTAATACTAGTTTATATTTTTATTAATGTTAATACATTCTATATACATATATTTATACCTAGATTTACATATAATTTATTTACGTACAATTCAACCGGGAATAGGAAGATAAGAAATTATTTACATAACAGAGATATATATTCATCAGAAAAAAAAATAAAAAGCATGGGAAATGCACCAAATATACCATATCATATTGCAGGGAATGTACCGTCCTATAATGACCACTCTGGATGGAGTTTAAATACCGGAACTACAAAAGCAACTTCAGAACCAGTATCTATTTTTAAAATTAAATTAGACGGCTTGTCCTCCTCCCGTAAAGAAGCTTGTACAAATGGTTTCAGTAGGATAAAAACAATTAGACACCCAAACGTATTGAAATATTTAGATGGTATAGAAAATGACAAAGAAATTTTGATCGTAACAGAACCTATAAAACCACTTCAAGATTGGTTAAAAGTTGCTAAGGAAGTAAATTCAGAAGAGCAATTCGAGGCTGCCTTAGCTTGGGGTCTTCGTTGTATATGCAATGCCTTGCAATTTTTGGCTAATGATTGCGAACTATTGCATGGTTTACTCTGCTCAGATTCTGTCTTTGTTACGGAGGGCGGAGATTGGAAATTAGGACGTCTTGATATGGTCGCTGCTTTAAATAGGAATGGACCAGATACAGTTTTTACATATAATAACGAGTTGTTGCCACAACAATATAGATCCCCAGAGCGTTTACAACGTAGTTGGACCGCTATAGCAGATAATCCAATATGGGCAACCGATGCATGGTCGTATGGTTGTTTAATCTATGAAGTTTTCAATGTTAAATTAACGCGAGCTGAACAGACGCAAAATATGCAAAATATACCAACACAGCTACGGAAAGTATTGCAACGATTATTAGCCAGCAATCCTAAACAAAGACCAAATCCAAAACGTCTTTTAACAATGCCATTTTTTGATCGTGAACTTGTTCAAACGTTGACTTTTCTAGATGAAATTGCTGTGAAAGAACCGGATGAGAAACGTATTTTTTTCCAACAATTGCCAAATAAATTGAATACAATACCAGCACATGTATGCATTCATAAAATTTTACCAGCATTGAAAAACTCAATGGCCATATTACCACCTGCAAGCTTAGTTATTCCAATGTTGAGTATTGGTAAGATGATTGGAGAGGAAGATTTGGATACATATAATACCTGTATTATGCCAAGTTTAATTGATTTTTACAAAATGAATGATCGTAATGTACGCGCGTCATTATTACAAAACGTTGAATCTTATAAACATGCATTGAAGTATAAAAAAAATGGTAAAGGAGAAAATATTTTAAACAAAGAACTTTTTAAATGCATGATCACTGGATTTCGTGACTCCGCACCACAAATGCGTGAATTAACATTAAAAACGATGCCAACAATTGTCGATATGTTAAACCCTAAAAATTTAAACACTACATTAGGAAACATGTTGAAAAATTTATTATCAGATCCAATGCCAGGCATAAGAGTGAATGCGACTATTTTATTGGGTCTCTTGGCTGAAAAATTTGATGTTGCAACGCGGAAGCGCTTGTTGTTACCCGGATTTACACAAGCATTAAATGACCCCTTTTATCACAATCGCGCGGTGGCATTAAAAGCATTAGGAAGTACCCATCGTATGTATGATGCTAAAGATGCATGTTCTAAAATTTTACCACACATTGTATGTAGACTTGTAGACGATGTTCACGCTGTGCGCCAGCCAGCATTTGCTTGTTTAGCACAATTTGTTAAACGGCTTGAAGTTGTATCTGATGAAATGGGGCTAGTTGAAGCTGAGCAAAGAAAGGAAGCGGAGAAAAAACGAATTGAAGATGAAAAATTAGCAAAAGAGCAAGAAAAATTAGCCAAAATGAATGGTACAAGTATTAGTAGTAACAATGGTACAAGTATTAGTAGTAACAATAACAATAGTAAGAATGGTGGCACTTATGGTGGTACGGCGAATACTCCACGAAACAATGCTAATAGTAATAACAACTCCAATCAGAATGCTAGCATTGATATGGGATGGGGAGACGATGATGACGATGAAGATTTTTTCAGCAATACTAGTTCTCCTAAAATAAGCAGTAAATTAAAACCGAAGAGTGTTAAAGTGAGTAAATTGGATTTGAAAAAAAGTAAAAAAAAAAGTAAATTAGGTACGAAAAAGACGCGGGCCAAATCTAAAGATATGGATGATGATTTCTTTGGTGATGGCTTTGGTTCTATGTCAATTGGTAATAATGATAATAATAATACAAGTCGCACAAAAGGCAATAGTATGTCGAAGGGTAACCCATTCCATAATGATTCAAGCAATAATGATAAAGCTTGGGGGGATGATGACGATGATTTGTTTGGTGATATGATGATGTCTTCCTCCTCTTCTTCTGCAACAAAACAGAAAAAGAAGATAATTCCACCAAAAAAATCCTCGTCTTTGCGTACTTCACATAGATCATCCAGTAAGAAAAAAACCTCGCCTGAATCACCTGTTGCTGACACGTGGGGTGATGATGATGATGATTTGTTTGGTTCATCACCATCACCACCAAAAACGAAGACAAAACGTAAAGTTACTCCACCTGCTAAAAAGACATCTATAACTAAAAGCAAAACAAAAAAAAGTAACACTATGATGACATCCAATAGTAGTAGTGGCGGCGGGTGGGATGGTGACGATGATCCATTTAGTGATTTACTCTCTGATAATGCATTTAAAAAGAAGGAACCGAAGAAGAAAATAAGTGGGGGTATTAAATTGAAAACAAAAAAACAGCCATCCACAAATGCTAAAAGCAGAAAATCAAGTAGTAGTAGTAGTAGTAGCAAGAAGAAACATGAACTTGGAGATAAAGATGATTTCTTTGGTGATTTTGGTTTTTGAGTTTCATTGTGCGTATTATAATACATGTGGTATTATATGTAATTATATACCGACGTATTTAAATATAATGATGGTTAAAATCTAAGTTATACGAGTATAATATAATTTTATACTTCCCGTGTTAAGTACTCGTAATATAATATAATGCCCAATACTCAATCGCAAGAATAATATTCTATATTCTATCCTACTATAAGTAAAGCTCTAATGCACCTCTGCAAACTAAATATGTAAGGCTTCGTACTCTACAAGCACGAGTAGGTTTCTATCCATTCATATGTAAAGTGTAATTTATGTGTAAGAGAAAATTTTTATATAAAGTGCACGACACATTAGAAAAATACTTCTCGCTATATTGCGTTATATGGTTGTATGTTCACACACACACACGCAAACTTATTCTCTTTTTTTATTTTTTTCTATCATGTCCCTTAAATATACTACCAATTCCTTTACACCATCACCAGTCATTGCACTTATTGGAAATATTTCTCTGCCATCAGCTACATTTACTAATGATTGAAATTGTTCCTCTTGATGTAATAAATTCTCCAAATCATCATCGTCGAACGCATCTATTTTATTTGCAATGATCACGGCATCTTTATTTCCCAATCCATCCTCGTATAAATTCAATTCTTCTTGCAATGATCGTAAAACTTTGCCAGCAGGTGGGTTGAATTGGTCAGACACATCAATTACATACGCATGAATACGATTGCGTTCAACATGGCGTAAAAAGGAATGTCCCAAACCAACATTATTATGTGCACCATCAATTAAGCCAGGTATATCAGCAACAGAGAATCTATGGCCATCATCAAATTCTACCATACCAACAAATGGATGAAGGGTTGTAAAGGGGTATGCAGCAACTTTTGGGCGTGCTTTTGATACCATTCCAAGCAATGTTGATTTACCTGCATTTGGATATCCTACTAGACCAACATCAGCAATTAATTTCAATTCTAACTCATAAAACCGTTCCTCGCCAGGTTTACCAAGATTAGGCCTTGGTTCATTATTTTCCAACACATCTTTAATAAGCATATTGTTATTATCAAGTTCTTTACTTTCATTACTATACAAAGGAAATGGGGAAAATACCTGTACCCCGTCATCGTCATAAGTTACATACATTTCACCTATATCTGGTAAATCGTCTTCTTCACCTTCAAAAAAATGTTCTTCCATATTTTCTAAATTTTCAATCATATCATCCATCTTTTGCTGTTGCAATAATTTTTGTTTTTCTTCTTGTATTTTTTTTTGTTTGAAATATTTTCTCCCAGCACTTTCTGAAAATACTAAATGTTGGTTTCCACGCCCACCTTTACCACCATAGGCCCCAATATGCTCTATACCTGGTTGATCCATGTCTATCGAAACAGTTTGTTCCTCAGTTATATCTCCATATTCATCATAACTACGATGTATTTCCTTTACCAAGGTGCCTAGTGGAACGTCAATATATACATTTTTGCCATTTTTTCCAGTACAATTTGATGAGCTGCCATTCCCACCATCTTTAGCTCGGTAATGATGTGATGATATGTTCAAAGATCGCAAGCCACTGTCGGTGCGTATAATAGCATTACCCCCATCTCCAGCGTCACCACCATCCGCGCGTTTCTTCCCTGGTCCTAAATGTTCATGAGATTGGCATCCTAAACCGCCATTGCCACCAATTAAAGAAACACGTACACGGTCAACAAATTTACGTCGATTATCAGCATATTTCACTTGCATATATTTTGTGCCAGCTTTATTACTTTTCGTGGACAAATTTCTTCGTTGATGATGAAATATAGCAGAAACATTTCGTGGTATATATTGTTTGGAAATACAATACATGACCTCCTAATTTGTGTTGTTTGTTTAGTACTGCATTATATATGATTATTTTTGATATGTTATGGAATGGCATTTTATCATTATCATATTTATTACATTTCGTGGTATATATTGTTTGGAAATACAATACATGACCTCCTAATTTGTGTTGTTTGTTTAGTACTGCATTATATATGATTATTTTTGATATGTTATGGAATGGCATTTTATCATTATCATATTTATTATGATATATATTATTATTTAAGCATTTTATTTGAGGTTAATATAATTAATACAACCCACCATAACCACCACCATAGACTAAATACCTGCTGGTTGTTCCTAGACTATATATTCTTACATATAAGCGATATAGCTAGAGAGGATCCTCTCTAGATATAGCAACGCTTATTAATAGCCAGGTTAGCTGGTTAGCAGCACACCAGCACACTAACACAAAAAATAATAATATTATAATGTGCTAGCCCAGCTAGCTAGCTAGCTCTTATTCTGTAATGTGTAGTATACATTGTCCGTTTTTTTTACACACAC
>LT649580.1:0-19511 GCA_900128395.1 Stramenopiles sp. TOSAG23-2
CTTGATACACCACACGTTCTTTTGGGTCAATGTTATCCATAGAATATGATTTATTCAGCATTGTATCCATTCGGTTGAAAAAGTCAGGATCTACCTGAACGTTATTATTTTTAGATAACAATATATATTTTTGTCGTAAATCTAACAGTATTAAACGTTGCACTTGGCGTTGGTCTGGAGTTAAGTCGGAAAGCAAAAATTGCCTTCTCCTTTTACTAGCCCCAACAATTCCCGCTCGAACAGCAGCTAAAATTTTAGATCTAGCTAGCTCGTCAATTGCTGCGTTAGAATGTTTATCTAGATTTATTCTATGAAAAGCTGTACTCCATGGTGCAAGTGCTAAATTTTCCCATCCTTGTGGTGCTGAAATGGTCGAACCTATATAAAGACCATTTTTACCTTTCCTAGTAGCAGTTGGACTCAAATGAACTTCTTCATCCAATAAATCCAATTTGTCTAAATTATAATAAACAGCTTTTACCCCTTTATTCATCCAACTATCTTCAACCACTTTGTCTTTCATCATTTGTTTATTGTAACGACTTTCAATTTTATCTATTTTTTTACGTAGCAAAACTTTACTTGCATATTTCAATTTCTGTTTCTTTGATAAATACAAATGCTCCTTTCCAACATCATTCGTTTTTGGCGTACTTGCATATTTCAATTTCTGTTTCTTTGATAAATACAAATGCTCCTTTCCAACATCATTCGTTTTTGGCGTACTTGCATATTTCAATTTCTGTTTCTTTGATAAATACAAATGCTCCTTTCCAACATCATTCGTTTTTGGCGTACTTGCATATTTCAATTTCTGTTTCTTTGATAAATACAAATGCTCCTTTCCAACATCATTCGTTTTTGGCGTATCTCCATATATCAAATGTATCGTATCACTTTCTTCAAGCCCCATTCCAATGTTTTTCAAATTAAATCGTTTGATATTTTCATCCGATTTCCAATAAACCTTCCCAGTTTTAGTTGATTTTATTGCAACTGCTTGATAGACTGCTTCTAAAAATTCTGCATAACTAGTAGAACTTACATCATGGGTCCAATGATCTGCCAATTGAAACCAAGCACGAGTAAATCGGTTTTTATTTAAATTTCCATATCCCATATGGTCTCCTTCCCAATCCACCTCGGCATATTGGCGTCGGGTTTGATTTAATGCGGGATCTGGATTATCATCAACAACGGCACGATAAACCTTCATGCACATGTCAATATATTCATTTTTCTCTATGCATGCATCATGATCGTTATCTGTCACCTCCCATAGTTGATCCAACATACGACGTACGCGTGGATTCCATTTAATTGCTTCTCGTTTCAATAAAGCAAGATCTGAGTAATGTGGATTACCTTCATGTTCACCATCTGGGTCATAAAATGATCGTAGTGATTCTAGTAAATGCGACAACGATTCTACCTTTGATTTTGGTCCATCAATACCATGATCGTGTTCATCCGATTCAAAATGAAAAAAATGTACAAGATTTGCTAGACGGTTAATATTATTAACAGCCCTTTTCACTTTAGCGACTCCAGCTGCATTAAAGGTATGCCTTACTCTAGTTTTGACATCATCGTTCTTCTTTTTTTTCTTTGGACTTTTAAGTCTCCCTATATTCATTGTTTTGCTAACTGCTCTCTTTATAGTTTTCCTAGCATTGAATTTTACTTTTCTTGAAGTAAAACCGGAACCATCCTCATTACCTTTAGCGGCTGGATCAATCATCGTAAATTCAGCACCCATGATTGGTGGTAAAGGTTTATCATTATGCCGCTTTAACCTATTACCAAAAATGGAGAAAATTCGATTGTGCGGATCTTTTCCCATAGTACGAAAGAAGAAGGACAACGAGTTAGCTTTACTTGCAACTTTTTTCATTCTTCGCTTTGTTTCTTTAACTCTCTCTGACGACGTTTTTCTTATTCGGTGGTTGGATTGGACATTTATATATTTATTATCTCGGGTTGCGTTTAAATAAGACATAATTGGTTGATTTCTATAATCTATTTTGAATAATTATTGTGTAACAATGTACAATTTCACAAGTTTTAGTTGTAGTAATAGTCTATCTTGTACATACAAAGAGAATGTGCAATATGTAAACGATCGAACAAAATAATACTGATATGTAATCTGTCTTTGTATATATATATCAATAATACTCAAATATAATACTATAGTCTATTAATATTATTATTATTATTATTATTATTGTTGTTGCATTGCTGGAGGATTGCATACTTTTTTGTAAAGCCAAAATGCCAAAATCTATTTATTTATATTATAAGTATAGCATGCATTACTATGGAGAATATAATATTATTCTTCAATTATACCTGTACTGTACAAGTTTATGATCTTTTTAGTGTTAAATATAGTATAGTGAGTAATAATAGTGTAAGCCTGGTAAGTACACAAGAACACAAGAACACAAGAACACAAGAACACAAGAACGGATAGCTGGCCGGGCTGTGGATAGAGCTAGCTAGCTAGAGCTAGCGCTAGCTGGCTAGCTCTAGCTGCTAGCCTGGATAGCCTGGATAGCGGATAGCTACGAGGAATCGTGTTATCCTATACAAATGTATAATATTATACATACTTATTAGGTAGTAGCTCTACATACGTTCCCTGGTTATACTGTATATCTAACTTTGCCAGGCTTTAGCTTATAAGCTTGCTGGGCTTTGGGCTTGCCAGGCTTGCCAGCTTGCTTCATTACGTACACACAAGTTTTCAAGTACAGTAGTACAGTATATAATAGTGAGTATAAAGTACCTAATAGTGTTATTTTTTTTACTATTAGCTATATAATACATAGTAATGGTGTGTGTGGAGTGTGGAGACTTTGGTAATGCTGTACCGAGATTTTGACCTGGAAGCCGGAAGCCGCCTTCTGGCCTTCCTTAGCGCTATAAGATCTATAACTAATATATGACTTTACAAACAGTAATATGCACACACTAAACACTAAACGCAACATACATTTCAGGCACGAAATAAGACAATCGAAATTTTACTCAGCTTTGGTCTTTTTAGTAGACGATTTCTTCTTCTTCTTTTCTGATTTTAATTTTGCTTTTTTCTTCTTCCTTTTTTTTATCTTCGTTTCCTCTTTTTTTTTTTTTTTTGATGCTAATTTCTTTTTTTGTGTTCTACTTGTACCTTCTACTCTCTCATAATTAATTATGTTTCCTCTTTTTTTTTTTTTTTTGATGCTAATTTCTTTTTTTGTGTTCTACTTGTACCTTCTACTCTCTCATAATTAATTATGTTATTTTGGTATTTATTATCCTTAGCTTTACTTCTGTTTAAATTGACTAATGCATTTGTTTTCTTTTTTTTTCTATTGCTACTACTATGAAGCATCATACTTTTCATGATATTTGGCCTTTCATCATCATCATCTGCTGTTGTACCATTGCGCATCATTCGTGTATACCTTTTATTTTGATAACCAACAATTACATAAAGCAGTGTAAGAAAAACAGCTAAACCTAAACTAAGCCCAGCGATTGCTGGGTGTGAACCAGATGTTATATAACCTGACATTAATGTGAAAAAAATAGCATATAACATGGGTGGAAAATCAACAATTGCATTTAATATTACATTTTGCAAACTTTCATTTTTTGCTTTTCTTTTTCTGTTTCTATACAATCTACTACTCCTTAATATTCTTGCCAATCGTTTACGACCTTTTAAACTAGCATATTCCCTGGCATTTATAGTTTTTCTTCCAATTATTGGGTCAATTACCCTTGATCGAATACTTGGGTTTGCGCCATATTTTAATAGTGTTTGTGCATATAACAATCGCTTTTTCTGCCCCTTTTGACTTAAATCTTTAATGACGTAATGTAATGGAGTTTCTCCTTGTATATTTTCAGTACCCGCTTTCGTATTTACATTTGCTCCTCTTAAAAGCAATTTTTCAGTAACTGTTATGCTATTCATACTTAAACATGCTGCGTGCAATGGTGTCATACCAGTATCGTCTTTCATGTTTGGATCTGCGCCATTTCGTAACAAGAATTGCACCATTACTCTATTTCCATCAATACACGAAGCTGTTAATGGTGTTTGGCCCGTACTAGTAAAAACATTTTCAACAAAATTTTCATATCCAATATAATTTTCATCTATTTCTTCCTCATCACTAGTATCTTCGATATTAAAATTTAAAATTGTATTTACAATATCCATTTTGTATGGTTATAATTTGAACAGGTTTCGTTTGATCTCTATCTCTACTTTTCAGTGTCTGCAGGTGATTATGCATGTAGAGATATTAAGATAATATTGCTTATATGTAAGTTTTATCTATCAAAGTATATAATATTCTATATTTTATTAATATTATAGTACTTGTTTTCAGTGTCTGCAGGTGATTATGCATGTAGAGATATTAAGATAATATTGCTTATGTAAGTTTTATCTATAAAAGTATATAATATTCTATTTTATTAATATTATAGTACTTGTGTTATTATTTAATATTATAAATATATATAATAGTTCTTAAGAACTATAATACTATAATACTGGAGGACTATAATAATAATATACCGACCAGTATAAATAGTATATTATTATATGGATACACTATCATACTATCATCATATTAATAGTAGTATTTGGTATTATTATTATCTTATTTATTAGTCCGGAGTTATAGTCTAGTGTATATTAATTCTAGTGATATTCTATTTAACATCTTATTTTGAAGGAGCTTATAAGCAAAAAACTTAGTTGCAATATATAATATTTTATACAATATCATCATCAATTTTAATCAACTCTCTCACTCTGTCTTACTTATTTTTATAATCAGCAAAAAATTCATCTTTCGTTAAAAAACCAGGTCGATCCGTTTTTAATGGCCCTTTGTAATTTTTGTAACTTTCCAAATTCCTAATTCCCTCATACACCGCTTTAACTTTTGGATACGGTGCAAAAATATTTATAATCAGCAAAAAATTCATCTTTCGTTAAAAAACCAGGTCGATCCGTTTTTAATGGCCCTTTGTAATTTTTGTAACTTTCCAAATTCCTAATTCCCTCATACACCGCTTTAACTTTTGGATACGGTGCAAAAATATCAACACCCGTTTGCTCTTGAAGGCGGTTTAAAGTAAGTGTTTGGTTCCAGTCAACATGTTGGCATAGAAAAAAATCAACCAATGTAGGCTTGTCCCCAGTGAAAAAAGGTCCTTTGATGGCACGGCTCAAATTTTCCATTTGTTTTGCAAAACGGGCTGGTTTTCCATCACCGGCTCCTTCCAAGTAAATTTTACATGTTTTACCACCTTCACGAATATTTTTCCCTAAACCACCTTCGAACAAATCCACGATATCGCTCAACCATTGAACAGCTTTGAAACGGTTTAGCCCTTCATCCAAACCTACTTTAGTCCCCACGTACAGTGTTACAGCAGTGGATTGACTAATTCGAAAATCACCATCAACTACTATTGGAGGTGCGAACGTATCTTTGTCACCGCTCCAAGATGATCCTAATTTTGCAATTGCTGGAAATTCCGATACGTGTTTGTACGGTGTCCCTGTATGCTCCAACATACGAACCGTTGCACCGGCACGGCCCATCATTGGCCAATAATACACGGTAAGTACAGACTGTTCTTTTGCTATTTCAGTCATGCTAATTAATATATATATATCTGATGATAGTTAGAATGTTAAGTTCTAAAATAGCTATATATATATATTATATATATATCTGATGATAGTTAGAATGTTAAGTTCTAAAAAAATAAAATTTTTACAGAAATTTGGCAAACAACAATGTTTTTGGCCAAAATACTATATTATATAAAAAGATTCTCTTAAATATTATCCTCAATACTAGAAACGAGAAATGAAATGAAAGAAAGCTCTTTATTCCATTTATTATGCAACGTTTGATAATAAATAATATCATATTTGTTTTTTTTTGCGAAGTATATATACATGAATAAATTATAAATTGTGTGCATGCTATGCTTTTATGCTTTTCGTACATAAGGGAAAAATTTCTGAAATCCGTCATACTTTTTTAAAAATATATTAAGTATGTATATTTGTACACTAATAGTGCTAACAAATAAAATAGGAATCTTAGTATACAAATATATACACTTAATATATTTTTAAAAAAGTATGACGGATTTCAGAAATTTTTCCTTATTATACCAGGATAAATCGGCATTAGGAGGTTTTTTCTTAGCTGCTGGGAAGATCATCTTAATCTTTTTGTTGGAGAAGAAGATCAAAAATAATTCCGGAATTCATAAAAAATAATAATACCTGTAGTAAAATCCAAAAATGATGAAGAGCACAAGATGAAGAAAATAAAAAATATAGTGTTGTAAATTTGTAAATTCAACCGCGCTACTACTTGTTGACGAATATACATTGTCTACTATTGTATCATACGTGGATATATATATATATATATATATATATAGATTTTATAAAAATAAAATACTTGATGTGTGGGTGGGTGGTGCACAATTATAAAACAAAAATATGAAATGTAGTCAATATCTTCAATTTGAATTATATTTCTTCGTAGTGATCCTAGTACTTTTATTATCAAATATTATTACAATAGCATCACTGTTCCCGACGTCTTCATTATCAGTCAACAACGATAATAATGGCACTGCTATAATATTTACTGCCACCCTTCCAGTTAAATATAAACATATGCTTCCAAAACAATGTTTACAGCCAACTTTAATTTATAAACCAATAGATTCAATAAATGGTATTGTAAATACACCATATCTAGTTGTTGATACAGCTGGAGAATATATTGTCTCTTGTTATGAACGTGGAAATTTACTTCTTCGAAAATATATTGCTGTTCTATTTGGTAAACCAGGCGAGCGAGCAACAAGTATTCAGTATGTGAGTGAAAGCTTTAAAGATGATAAAGCAAACCAATCGACTGATCGTCGATATAATTTTTGGCATTTTGTTACGGACGAACAGAAAGTTTTTAGGGTAAGTCCACCTAGTGATGCACATGGTGTTGTTAATGGTCGTTCTAATTTTTTTCTAGAACCATTGGAATATACATTTAATGGAATCATGCCATCAGTTGGCATGCAGTTTTTTATCAAACCATCATCTGATTCAAATGAAGAAAAAAAGTACACATATTTTGAAAATAATGACAAGGCAACGAATAATATAAATTTATTTGTAAATCCATCAACAGCTGAAATTTCTTTGTATAGTTTAGGCGATGAATTGTATCGCGAATCTTATGGTGATAGTATAGATGAAAGTTGTATTAATAATGAAAAATCATTGCATGAAATTACAATAATTTTGAAATTAAATGCTAAAAATTTTTCATTGACATGGCATTGTGGTACAGCAAAAACTGCTGCCGTAATACCAACACGGCACCAGGCCGAAGGAACACATAATATTAATTTTCGAAGTAATTTTGGATCAAATGGCCAAGCTAGCACTCAATTGTGGTTGAATTGGGAGGGACAATCAAACAACAAATTATTTAAAATTAAATCACTTTTGTTGCCTGGAAATGATCCATTAAGACCGGTAGTACCATCTAGTTTACCGCAACCTTTTGCAATGCCTGCTGTTGAATCTGACGAAGTTGGCGGTTTTGGGGCATTAGATTTACCTTTAGGGGAAGAACAGCCAATGGCTTCTATAGGATTTTTAGATGTAACTGCCCCACCATTTTTTGCAGATAAAAGTGGTATGCTGAAGGATTCAACACTTTCAATTCAACATGCTGTAGATTTCGCCAGATGGCACTATTTAGCCGTATTTTTACCTCATGGAACTTATCGCATAAGTGATACAATAATTGCTAGGCAAACGACGCGAATGATGCTAACCGGGGATATACCAGGAGAGAAAGGTCAAGGCTTTAGCTTCACGCGAGATTTTCTTCTTGATGGTGTTAGTTCAAGATACGTTGCACATCATATTCGTGGTGAAGTTACACCCCAGAATGAAAGAGCTATATTATACGTACCAGCATATACAAAAGGTTTTACTAATGCATCACAACCAAAAGTATGCGTCGATATGCGGTATATAAATCCTATCGGGCAAGAGGAACCAAATGCACAATACAACACCAATATTATTGGTGTAAAAGTACAAATTGGCGTGGGTAATGCAGGTGCTGTTGGTATAAGACTAAGGGCAGCCCAAGGTTCTGGGATTGAAGATGTTGAGATCATATTTGACGGTGGTGCTGATCCAAATGCTGGAATGGCAGGAATTGTTGGAGGCTGTGGCAGCGGCGGGGCTCACCATAGTATATTTATTAGTGGTGGTCGATATGGTATGGATTTGCGTATGACACAGCCAGCATCTACTATATCTGGTATTATTTTAAGTAACCAATCTTGTTCTGCCATTATATATGAAGGATTTGAAACATTAGTTGCAGTTGGCCTAGTAAGTAAATTCTATTCCCCTCTAGACCTAAAAAGGATGATCCTTTCTAATACATCACTCATTTATACGCTACGCTTTACAGAATATTAGTGACTTTTCTGGTAAAAATGCTATCATCGCTGGCTTTCGCCCCAATGTGCCTTTAAATGGGTCATGCCATATACCAGTGATGGATGGTAATTACCAGAAAACAAATGGGATTATAGCAGGAAGGGTGTCTCTGATTGACTCAACCATAGCATTTGCAAAAGAAACTGTCATCGAGGCAAAAGATGATCTTAACATAGCAATTACAACAAATCGAAGTTTATTTATGAAAAATGTTTTTATATTTGGAGCATCGAAGATAACAAAATTCAATAATAATAATAAAGCCGGTGATGAAAAAAACAAAGATATAATATCAACAAAATGGACTCATGTAAAGCTTTTTGCTCATGGTGAAAACAGTTCTAAGTATCCACAACACCCGGAGTGGATCTTAAGATCGCCTACATACATTAATGGGAAACGTTTTAAGACTGCGGATGATATTCTTCATCAAATTGAATATAATGTATCTACTTTTCCACCATCTAATTTAATTACGAAACATGTGTGGGGTAAAGCTTCTGATTTTCCATCCCCAATTGGTGAAAATGTATTGAATGTTCGTTTATCTCCATATAATGCTGTTGGGGATGGTATTGAAGATGATACAAATGCAATTCAACAAGCTATTGATGATGCAGCAAATATGGTAAGAGTTGCTCCTGGAACACTTGATAGCAGTTCTTGTCAAATTGTATTGTTGCCAAGGGGAATATATGCAATACGAAAGTCATTAAAAATTCATAATGGTGTTGCATTAATTGGTATTGCAAAACATCTTTCTCGTATAGTTATGTATTTTGATGACAAACTGGCCGATTTGGAAAGGCGGCCATTGTTTTCAGACAACGAAAGTACTATTACTGATACCCCGATGCTTGAAACTGCCGAAAATGCTGAATTTATTGTACTAGCATTTTTTTCCATCACTGTATGGAATACAGCTCCAGCAGTTTCTGCAATCCAATGGAAGTCGAAAGGTGGTGTTGTTCGAGGCATTCACTTTAATCGTGCAAATAGATGTGGTTCATATGATGGAAAAGGATGCAAAGATCCAGTGCCAATAAATCATTCAATGATGACCATTACAGGAAAGAATACATCGTTGAAATATTATACCTTTTTTTTGGAAGATTGTTGTCGAACAGAAACATTTGCACCCTGGACAACGTTTTGGAAAGGGTATTTAGCAGGGCCACAACAAGCTCAGTATCGCCATTTACTTGTAACAAATGGAGCTGGTCCAGTATCGTTTTATCATTTAAATTGTGAGCATGGCACAGGTGAAGCTATATGCGAGTTTTCCAATGGTAGCCATGATATCAATATTTACGGGTTCAAATCGGAAGGTGGTACCGTAGGTCTCTGGGCTCAAGATTGCGCTAATTTTAGTCTTTTTGGTACCGGTGGTTGTGGTTGTGTAGCAAATAATACCAGATGGCCATCAACATTTGAACAAGATTTTCCAACGTACTATAGGATACAGCGTTGCAAAAATGTTTTGCTTGCTAATATAATGGACCAGGGCTCACGTCTTACGAAACCACAGAATAATCCATTTAATGAAATTGGATGTAACCCTGATTCCGAGAATAAAATTTTAGTTGAAGACTTGAATGGGAAAAAAATGGTGACAGATGTATTTGATCGTCCAGTTGTTTTGATAAGCAATTAAAGGGAGTGCAATCATTTTAACCGCGAGATTAACGAGATGAATTGTGTTACAAGTCGTATTATTGATGTGAATATGTGTGATAGTGTGGTGAATACGAGCGCGTATCATTTTTAAATTTAATAAAATTATGATATGATGATATGTCATACTTCGTATATTATGTTTTTTGATCTAGTAAAATATGTATAATTGGTGTACGATTCATACTTTATTAAAAGAGTATATAATAATACGATCGTAATTTTTAATACGTAAAATTTTATTTATCCCTTGGAAGCTCTCTCAGATAAACGGGGCCATAATATGCATTTAAAAGATAAACGCATTATTTTTACCATCTCTTCTCACGAATTTACTACGTTCATACGAAGCTTTCGTACCACCCGCGCCTACACCTCACATTGATTCCCTTACACAAACAACTTTTTATTAATCAATGTAATTTTCAAACGAACGTGTTTTTCTTCCATACGTTCTTCAATTAGTTGAACTGTCGTATCATTTAATTCAGTAACTGCAAGATCTTTCGGCGTTTGTTTACGTTCATCTATTGATAAAATTGTTTCTGGCGAAGCATCCATTAATAAAGAGACTACTTCTGTGTGGCCACTTTCACATGCCCAATGAGATGCAAGTTGTCCACTACCTTTACCAAATACTTGTCTACCCCATGTATAGGAACATATAGTTGGATCGGCACCATATTTCAATAATTCTTCCACTGCTTGCAAATTTCCAAAACCTGCAGCCCAGTGTAATGGTGTGCTTCCATTTCTAGATTGTGCATTCACATCAGCACCTTGTTCGCAAAGGTATGCAATTGATGATAATGTATCATTCATTTTATTTCTTATTCCCGTATCAGTATTATTATATTCACTAACATCTTGCTGTATATCATGTTGACCATTATTGTTAGTTAACATTGAGTTTATTGATGATGCTACATAATGCAGTGCAGTTCCTCCATAAACTGCTTCAGTCATATTTACATTTATTTCAGTAGTATTTTTTTTATCTTCTATCATATTTTTCATTGTTATTATATCATTATTTTTAGCTGCTTGAAAAAATGGATGTGAAGCTGTGTGTTCATGGTTTGACATATTATTCTTGGAAAGATTGTTTTTTTTTTCACCATTATCGTTGATATCGGTTTTTAATGCAAAAACTTCCCCAGCTTCCGTTCCTAAATGTTTGCTAGTAGCTTCAACAAATGCAAATTGTTTTTTTCTATTATTATCCTCATTTGATTTTTTATTTAATATGTTTTCAAGACTATTTTCTTTTAATTTAATTTCCTTTTTTATCTTATTTACAAAATTATTATCATTATTATTATTAACATTTACCACTTCTTTACTATTTTCATTTTCACTGGTTGAAACAATGGCATTGTTATTCATTGGAGAAATATTAGTAGAAACAGTTTCACCACCTGTTATATACACCCCGTCGTTTTGTTCTATACTATTTGCCTCTATTTTTTGTTGTTGTTGTTGCGGCTCGGTTTGTATTTTCGCAAGATTTATTGCAAATTTAGAAGGCAAAATAATAGAAGTGGATTCACCTGGTTTTAATGTTTCCAACATGTCTTCAACTTTTGCACCAGTTTGAATATCGTGTTTTGATATAAGTGGAGCTTCCATCTCTTCATCATCATCACAATCTACAACTTCTATTTTAAAATATTTTCCAATACCAAGGTGTATGGAGTTATTATTATTATTATTTACATCCTCCTCATTATTAATTATAATACTTGTAGTTGATTTATATCGTTTTATTAATTTCAAAATAGATGATTGTGTATTTTTTTTATTATTACATGTTATGATATATTTCAACATTTTCTAACAAAGAAACGCAAATTCACAATGTGAACGAATTACAATATATTGTACTATATTTAAAAATTACATACAGAAAAATATATACATCATCAATATACACCTATGTATCCCATATTAGACCCACTTATGCATGTTGCATGTGCAATTTAGATCCTTTGTGTCACTTTTCCACTATGTGCTAAACAGGTGAATAGCGTAATAGATTTTTGAGGTTTTTGTTTTCCAATATTAAGTACTCTAATTTCCCATTTAAGTATATATTATATGTCATTTAATAGAATTAATATTAATATGTCTTCCTAATAGTAAAGAAAACAATCCTTAAAAAATAAAAATTAATAATAAAAAATTTCATCCAAAAAAAATAATATTTAAAAAAAAATTGAATAAAAAAAATAAAAAGATGTATTTGTTGCAGAGAGCCGCAAGCATAGATGTACCAAGTTTTAAACATTGTTTTTAGAAAAACAAGGGGGAAATATATATATTATTATAATTGGAAATATTCGTATTTGTTCTTGATTAGTATATATTACATATATATATATTCATATATTATATTTTATTTATAATTTTTTTTTCTTTTATTCACTCATATTAATTATCATGTTTGGTGGGAAAAAAATATTACAAGAAAAAGTTACCAAATTAGAGGAAGATATTAAAGATTTAGAAGCATCGCATGAAAAGTCAGATAATGAAAGAAATTTACATGTGCATGAATTACAAGTGACTGTATCGTCAATCTTGAAAGAAAATGCTGATTTAGAAAGTGAAAAAGCTGAATTAGAAGATGAAATAACATCCGTGAAACAAGCTTATAACGACAGATTATCACAACAACAGGAAGTAAATACGTCATTGCAAACGCAAGTGGAAGAGGCACTAGGTGAAAATATGAAGTTGCAAGGGAAATTAGACGATGTTACGGACCGTTACAAAGAAGCCGAGCGTGAACGAGCAAAAGAACGAACATCGGCAATTGATTTACAAAGTCAATTGACTGAAAGGTTGGAAGATGTACAAAAGGATTTAAAATTATCATTAGAACGGAACGAACGTTTAAGTGCACAAATAAAAAAAATAAATGAAGATAGTCAAGCACGTGAGACAAAATTAAATGCGATTGTATTAACAGGTAAAAATGAAATACAAACTCGTAATAATGAAATAAATCAATTAAAAGAACAAGTTCAAGTTGCTATGCAAATATCTGCTGAAGAAAAGCAAGCATCGGAAGATTCAATAAATGAATTGGATGAGAAATTGGATGCAGCTAATACTATGTTGCAACAACGACAAGATGAAATTACAAAATTGGACAATGCAGAGAAAAAATACAAAAAAGATTTAGCAGTTTTAGCAGATACTATTGAAATTGGGCGTAAAAAAATGGTTGAATTGAAAAATTCAAGTGATGATAAAATGCGAAGTATGATTAACGATTATGAAAATGAGAAAGATGTTGCTGCTAAGAAATTTCAAGAAAATATGTCGAATATATTAAACGAAATGAAAATGACGAAAGAGAAATTAAATGAAGAGAAGACAGTACTAAGTGATGAATTAACTGAAACTAAAGGTAAATTAGAGAATCTAACTTTACAAGCAAATGAACTGAAAACCTCTTTAAGTGTAGCAGTTGAAGAAAAAACACAAGCGACGGAATTAATGCAAAGCGTATTAGATAGTAAAACCTCTGAAGCATCGGAGCAACTAAAGACATTGGAAGAAAAATTGAATCTTAAAATTGAAGAAAATTCTGAAATACAATTAAAATTGGATAATATTACCATTACTTGTGAATCAATAAAAGAAGAAAAAGATAAATTGGAAAAAGGAAACGCTGTATTATCAAAAGAATTAATTGAGTTAAAAGCAACTTGTACGGATTTAAATGGTGCAAATACGGTGTTGCAAGAGAAGTTAGAAGAAGGTACAAAAAATATGAAGGAAATGGAAGAGAATATTTCTAATTTATCTGAAAAGCTTGTAATACAACAGCAACAGGAACAAGAGCAACAGCAAGAGCAAAAAGAAAAGAATGACGAAAGAGCTAATAATAATGATGATAATGATAATGAGGAAATAATAGAAAGAAAAAATTTAGAAAATGAAAAATTGAAAATTACAATTGAAACATTAAATAAAGAAATTGCAAATTTATTAAAACAAACTAGTTTTAGTAATAATTCAACATCGGAAATTACACCAGCAGCTGTAGAACAAGTCAATTTAATAGATGATAATAATAATAATGAAGTAATGAAACAAATGGAAAATGAACATAAAGAAAAACTTGAAGCAATATCTTTAAAAATGCATCAAAATGCATCTAATTTCTCATTAGAAAAGGAATCGTTTTTAGATAGAATCAAAACGGAAGTGTTAAGCAATGAAAAATTACAAACGGAGTTGAATTATACAAATGAAAAAATGAAAAAATTAGAAGTTGATATGGAAAAATTAGCTGAACTGTCAAGAAGAAAAGAAGAGGAAATGAAAGCATCAAATAAAATGATTGTAACATTAAATGATGAATTATCATCGGCAACAAAGCAGCTTCAAGAAATGGCCAATAGCAATAACAACAACAATAATAGTAATAATAATAACAACAACAACAACAACAACAACAATGAGAAAAGTGCTTTTGCATATAGGATAAAAGATTTACAAGTAATTCCTGTAACATTTCCAGCTGGACCAATGGGACTTGGATTATCACCATTAACTCCTGGTAGTACTATTACCATTATACGTAATTTAACCCCAGGTCAAAATAATAATCCAAGTGGTGTTGAAAGATACAATACGGATCAAAGAAATGTAAATAAACAAATTATTCCTGGTATGGTTTTAAAGATGGTGAATGATAAATCTGTTATTGGAATGCCTTATAAACGTGTCATTGATATGTTGATGAAAACAAAAAGACCGATTCAATTAGTGTTTGTAAGTGTAACATTTGATGATGGGACAAGGAGAACTGAGAGTATTGATGAGGAAAATCCATTTTTGTAGGAGAGAGGACCAGGAACCACAGTAAAATTGTTTTTTTTAAAAACCGCGCGTAAATTTTTTAAATATTTTTTTAAAAAACTAGAGGATATAAAACATTTTTACAAAAACCAAATAAAACACGCCTCATATTCACCCAAACACCGCACAACCAGGGTTTAAAAATACGAACAGTCGGGTGTGTTAAAATAACTCTCTTGCAAAAAATATTATCGCTCCACAGATTTTTTGCATTTTTTATCGTCCTGGAGTCAATGGCATTAACATATGAGGAGCTGCATGGATAGCACTTCCTACCGGTGGATAATGTGCATTTTGTGGGACATCGATATGTTCTATTTTCTTATGTTCATGAATATGATTGTTGTAAACTTGACCTGGTACATGCCCTCTTTGGAAGGGATGTGTATGTGCCATCCATGCTGGTAATCCACCATGTGGTGGTTGTTCCAATTGTTCCGTAGGTGGCATATGCAATTGATTTGGTGCTTCATGTCCGTTCATTGGACCTCCTGCAATAGGTATTTGAAGATGACCAGGGGATTCTTCTAACAACAACGTATTAGCACCATGGACTGGTGCGCCACCTGCAGTATGTTGATTAATACTTGGTGGTGGCTTTTCATGTGCGGAATATGTCTCTTTAGGTTCTTCTTCTTCTTTGCTTTCAGCTTTCGTTTCTTCTTCGTCCCCTTTTGATTGACTAGCTTCAAGCATTGCTTTATTATCGGCAGAAGCCTTGTCTTCTGGTGTAATTGGCGCTCCACCACGTAAATGTTGATGTGCCTTTGGATTCGGGTGTAAATTATGTGTTGTTCCATGTGCACTTTCTGGTAACCCATGTACTTCTCCCTTCGTCATTGGATGTTCATGATGTTGCCAAAAAGGCAATCCACTATGCGCTGCTGTTTCTGGAACAAATGTTGCTGGTGGAAGTGCGTTGGGTGGATGCGCAGGCGGTACCCAACTCCCATATGCGCACTTCTTTCCATCAATAAAGGTACCTGTATTATACTCGAACTATTTTATACTTATATTTAACCAAAAGGACAAAAATGTGTATTTTTTATTTTTTGATGACATAAATTTCCGAACCTTATTTAGTGATTGATTGTATTATGGTGCTAGAAGAGAATTTTACAATAATAGTCAAGTGGACTATTCCAAAATCAATAGAAATCATTTTTGCCTTTTTGATAGTAACAGAATGCCTGGAATGCTGGAATGCCAGTGCAAAAAAAGGTTGATAAAAAAAAATGAGATGAACTGACGACGCAGACTAAGATGAAAAAATAATATAATAAAAAAAACCTTATCACGTATTAATATTGAAATAATTATTATTAGACGACTACTAATCAATTATTCAATCTGGCAATTAATGTTATATATATATAATAATAATAATAATCATAATAATAATAATAATCATAATAATAATAATAAATACAATCACACGTATAACACTTTTATAATGCATTTTTTGTTTGTATTGACATAAATATGATGGTAACCTCCTTCTTCAATAATATTAAGAACAACAATAATGTTCTCCTTTTCTTGTTGTTTAAATGTGTAGTAGCATGTAATATGGTAATGTTATTTTTCCCAACAAATGTGATTTGTCATAAAAATCCAGTTGTTGTTGTTCCAGGACTTGGTGGATCTGTCTTGGAAGCAAAACTTGAGAATCGGCCACCCGGTAGAGATTGTCAACAAAATAGTGATTGGTATACAATATGGGCATCCGTTGTACAAGGTGCTTTTCGTTATGATTGTTTTCGCGATAATTTACAATTATATTTAAATAGTTCAACGCTTACAGGATTATCAAATTATACAGGTGTACATATTCGACCTAGAGATTTTGGTGGGACTGGAGGAATTGAATATTCCAATGCAGGGACAGGCGAACCACCAATTGCATACATGCATAGTCTTGTAAAAACAATGGAAGATAAAGCTGGTTATGTTAGCGGAATTTCAATACGTGCAGCTACGAATGATTTTAGAATTGTAGGTTTGGATGCATCATTGGATTTTGAATATTCACGTCTTCAATGGCTGATTGAAGATACATACAAATTAAATAACGGTTCAAAGGTTCATTTATTATCGCATTCGCTTGGTGGACCTTTAACAAATTTATTTTTAACAACATATGTATCGAGTACATGGAAGTCACAATATATTGCATCGCATATCATGTTATCTGCACCATTACTTGGTTCACCTGTATCGATTTATGCCGCACTGAGTGGACCCAGATATGATTACGTGCCACAATTTCTTCCAGCTCTAGTGACACCGCTAGTTCGAACATTTGTATCTATTGTATGGATGTGGCCAAGGCGTGATGAAAATGGTGTAAATCCATGGGGTGATGATACCATATTTGTACAAACACCATCAAGAAATTATACTTTATCATCCCTCAAAAATCTAAGTAAAGACATACCAGGCGCATCTATTTTATCTAATAAATGGGATGAGGTAGAAGATAGAACAAGGTATAGTACAGCAGATCCAGGAGTAAAAGTTTTATGTATGTATGCAAATGATACGAAAACAGATTTATCAATAGCTACTGTAGATGCATTTGATAAAAAAGGAACCACACTTCGCTCAACATGGGGTGATGGCACTGTGAGTTTGCTATCATTAAATGCATGTAGTGGTTGGAGCGATGTAGAAGTTCGACCTATACAATTTGGGGGTACATTAGCAGCACATACAGAAATTGTGCAAAGTAAAATTGTCATAGCAAAAATTCTGGATTGGCTTGTTGGTTTTGAGGGGGGGGGAAGACGATGGTTAAAATGTTAAAATTAATTAATAAATATTATTTAGGGCAAATAACTAATTAGTAGTATAGTACCAAGTCAAGTATATATACTTAATCCATTACATATTCATAAGATGTCTCGAAATCCTCGTTCTTTGCTCTGCTGTAGTATGCTACATTTGATCCACGTCGGTGGCTACATCCATTAGGCAAATTATGAAATGAAAACCATGGACCTCTGAGCTCCTAAATTGAATCCTCAGGAAATTGTTTTTGTGCAGCGTTAAGACAGTCTTCATGCAAAACACTTTTGTCCTCGGTCGTTGTTGTAGTCTTTAATATCCTTTTCAGCTCTGGTATCTGGCTCGCCTTACAAAAAAACATATTTTTTTGTTGTTGTGTGAATCGAACTCTCGTTGTATCGAAAAAAGTCATACATTTAATACATTCGCCACTTTCCTCATCCAATGGTATGCCCGTGTCAAAACTGTGCACTAACAAATTAACACTATTCACTATTAGGAAATATATATATATATCGTTTTTTAAGTGTGAATCGAACTCTCGTTGTATCGAAAAAAGTCATACATTTAATACATTCGCCACTTTCCTCATCCAATGGTATGCCCGTGTCAAAACTGTGCACTAACAAATTAACACTATTCACTATTAGGAAATATATATATATATCGTTTTTTAAAATGCCAATTTTATTTTTCATATATTTGTAAAAAATATCAAATATCCGGTACAAAGAATAGTATTGTTAAGGAGGAGCCTTGGACATACATTTTATTTTTTTAGTTGTTTAATTTATAATTTATACGTAATTACATTTTTTTTTTTAGTTGTAAAGTGCAAATCGGAGGGGCGGTCTAAGTTACGTATAATAATTTTAGTTCTTTCTGTTCCTTCTTCTTTTCTTTCTGCTCACGCTTGGTCTTTTCTTTCTGCTAACGCTTGGTCTTTTCTTTCTGTTCCTTCTTCTTAACTTTTTGCTACTTGATCCATACCCACGTAGATTTTCTTCTTTCTCTTCTACTGCAACTGAATTGTATCCATCAGGTACTTCTGTATCCTTTACTTCATCATGATTTTCTTCTGATTGAGGTTTTGATTCTGGTTCTATTTGTGTTGTTGGTTGTTGACCAGCTCGTTTTTTACTTATCATTCCTTTCAAATCTTTCCTGTTTAAGGACGATGATAGCGAAGTACCTTCCCCATTTCCCCCTGATGACCTTGCTATTAATTCTTCTGAAAGGGTAGATTCATCCGTATCATCGTCTTCATTGTCCTTGCATGCATCAAAAAATTCCAAAATTTTTTGCGAATAATCATCGTAATACCTATGTTCGGCCATGGCAACCATCATTTCCCCCTTGACTTCCTGTTTTTGATCGTTGCTGAGCGATTTGAACTCTTCTGAGTCCTTCAGTTCCTTTACATTCGATTTCTGTTTCAAGTAATTTTGGCTATCGACAAACCCTTTTGTCTTCAAATATGCGTAAAGATTTTGTGAAACGGCAGCAGAAACCCCTGCAATTCGCGAAAAACGCTCCGGGTAAAGCGGCGAATGTATTAAATGTATGACTTTTTTCGATACAACGAGAGTTCGATTCACAC
>LT649581.1:0-19503 GCA_900128395.1 Stramenopiles sp. TOSAG23-2
TTGATATCTATTATTATTCCATAGTGTGTAGTGTTATATTATAGAAAACAAGATGCAAACCAAATTGGAAATGAAGCGTGCTGGCCATTAAAAATAGTATAGACACACCAGCTAGTAAGGCTAGAATAAAAATAAAAAAGTACATGGACATATCATGTCAATTAATACAGGCACACAGTATTAAAAACGAAATAGTATAGACACAGCCTTCCGTATAAAAAATAAAAAAGTAGATGTACATAGCATTACCAATTACTACAGGCACACAGTAGTGGTGCCAGTATTAAAAACGAAATAGTATAGACGACAGTTCTCTGGCAACACTAGCTACCCCACGCTAGCAGTAACACAGTAACGCTTATATTATATACTATTACGATTTGTACTTACATCTAACATATTCTATTCTATCTCTCTAGTTTTGGTGGAAGAAAAGGTGAAGGTTATCACAAAAAGCATAGCCATAGCATTGTGGCAAAAAGAAGGAAGATTTTATTATAAAAAAGAAGGGCCTTTTGATAAAAAAGTGAGGAAATATATATATTTTATTTAAAAAACAGTCAAACGGTGCAAATACAAACATAAAACATACATAGATATTATACATATATATACATATACATACATTAACAACGGTAGATTGTATATTTAGTATTATTATTATTATTTAATAAATCATCAACATGAAATTAATAGTAGCATTATTATTTGCATTAGCAGTAGTATCCACGAATGGTTCATTTTTACGTGATCCGATTCCAGACGGAAAACAAGTAACTGACGAACAAATTGTGAACGAATTAAAAAAAGAAGCTGTCAATGTTGAAACAACTGAGTTAGCAGATGGTTTAGAAAAAGACGTGAATGTTAAAAAGAATATCGCAAATGCACGTTTAGGTGGGTGGGTCAAACCAGCCATGGTAGCAACTGGCCACTTCAAAAAATCTGCAGGTATTGAAGAACCTGTTGTCTTAAACAATAAAAAGACAACTAACGCATCTGCAGTACCAAAAGTAAAACCAATGATGATCCCAGCTGGTGGTTTCGCAATTCGTGCTAAAGGTTTACCAAAACCATCTGGCTTGTACAAACCAGAGAAAATGGTAGGACACGGCGTGCTTGCAAAAATGGCTGCTGAAGATAACAAAGACCCAGAGAAAGCAGAAGAACTTAAAGAGTTACGTGAAAAAGCTGCAAAAATCAGATCAAAACAAGAAGGTCCAGCATGTACTGATATGGATACATACTTAAAATTAGCAAGAAAACTACGCAGAGAAGAAGAGCTTGGAAAAGACGGCAAAACACGCAAATCCCTTGTTAAATTTGTAAATTTAGTATGCCCAGTACTTAAATCTAGTTATACTTTTATCTTGCGTTGCACAAGCTGTGAAAAAATGGCAAAACGTATGGAAATGTTCTATGGTGACTTTGATATGAAAGTTTTTCCAGGAAAAAAACACCCAGATCGTTGTGATAAAGAAAAATGGGGCACTAAAAATTTCGTTCTAGAAGCTGCATTGTCTTCACCAAATATTTTCTTCGGTGTAGATTTCTGTGAAAAAACACCAGCAGAAGAAGCAGCAACAGGTGCAGCATCAGGACCAGCAGCAGCTTTGAAATAAATTTTAGTTAGTATCCGATAGTAGTGTATTTTAAATTGTTGTTTTCTCAGAAAAAACAACAATTTATATTTTTATATATTTTTAATAATATAATTGAAAAAAATTAAAAAAGAAGTTAGAAAAGTGGGGGAAGGAGTAGTTTTATATATATAGATCTCTACGTTTTACGAAAATTGAAATGTTGAGAAGACGTATTATGTGTGTATATCATATGTAACAAGATGGAAGATTGTAACTGAGTTGTAGTGTGTTGATATAAACAAACATAATGTTGAGAGTAAAAAATAGTGTAAAATATATGAAATTCCTAATAAGCCTATTTACTATACAAGTAACAAAATATAAAGTTTCTACACTATTTACATGCTAAATTACTCTCCTTCTTTAATATAAAAAAAAAATTTGTGATCACAACAGAATAACACACACACAGTTTATTTGGTCTTTTTCGTTTTACCCCAACCCCAACTAGTTGCATCGTCACTTAATGCTAAATCAATAATTGATTTTTGTTCTCTTGCATGAACGGAACCATATCCTTCCGCAGTTGATGCCATTGTTTTCCTACCAACATAACCAGGTGATCTTTTCTCATCATTTACAACACGTGATGCTGTCATAATCCTATCTTGAACAAATGACCATGCACCCATATTCTTAGGTTCTTCCTGTGCCCATACTACTTCGGCATTACCATACGTTTTCATAGCCTCTGCTACTAAATCAAATGGGAATGGACTTATTTGTTCGAGCGTGACGATCGCAACATCATCGATTTCACCAGCACGGCGGGCTTCTAGTAGCTCGTAATATATTTGACCTTGGCAAATAACCAAACGCCTAACTTTATCTGCTTCACAAATTTCATCTTCAAAACGTTCCATGTACATACGTTTAAATCGAGTATCCCCTGACATATCCTCAAATGTGGACGTCGCCAATTTATGACGCAATAAACCTTTTGGTGCAACAACTATAAGTGGTTTTCTAAAATCACGATGTTGCTGTCTTCGAAGTGCGTGGAAGTAATTTGCTGGTGTAGTACAATTCACAATTTGCCAATTGTGCACTTGGATTTGTTGCGTTGAGTTTTCATCTAAATTTGGAATATCATCCGGATCTTCATCAATGCATTGTAAAAACCGTTCCATTCTGCAACTACTATGCTCCGGCCCTTGCCCTTGGTAACCATGCGGTAACAACAATACTAAACCATTTTGTTGGCCCCATTTCGCCTCGCCACTGGATAAGAACTGATCGATCATGATCTGCGCGCCATTGACAAAATCACCAAATTGTGCTTCCCAGATGACCAATGATTTTGGACTTTCTTGTGCATAACCAAGTTCAAATCCCATGACACCAAATTCACTCAACGGTGAATTAGCACAAGTGAATGCAGCTTGGTTACCAGGATCAACGTTGTTCAATGCCGTATACAATTCGTTTGTTTTTTGATCATGCCATATTGCATGCCGATGACTGAATGTTCCACGCTGTACATCTTGGCCACTGATACGAACGTGTGTACCTTCTAATAGTAAGGAACCAAAGGCTAAGCCCTCGCACGTACCCCAATCCAACATTGCTTTTGCTTCCAACGTTTCCGCTTTTGCTTTAATAATATTGTTCAACCTTCTATGGATATTAAATCCTTCCGGCACCGTTGCTAATGTATTTCCAATCTGTTCTAATGTTTCCATTGGTACCCCCGTATTGCGTATTTTTGAATGCATATTTGGACGTAACATTTCTGTCCAATTATTTTCAACATCATGATCTCCAGGAACATATGAATCTGCTGCTTCAAATGCATCATCGAAACTTTTTTGTACCAAAGTAGTCGTTGCTTTGACATCTTCTTGCGTCACAACGCCTTCATTTAATAATTGGTTTCTGTATATTTCCAAACATGTAGGATGCTTATCAATTTTTTGATACATAACAGGTTGAGTGAATCTTGGCTCATCAATTTCATTATGACCACGTTTACGATATCCAATCACATCAATAATTACATCCGTACCAAATGTTTGCCTATATTCTGTTGCTATTTCAAACGCGGCGACAACATCATCTGGGGAATCTGCATTGACATGGAAAATAGGCGCTTCAAACGCTTTGCCAATATCTGATGAATACAACGTAGAACGAGATTGCCATGGATCAGCTGTAAAACCGACTTGATTATTTGTCACGACATGAATAGTACCGCCAGTTGCAAAATCTTTTGTCCTTGAAAATTGCATTGATTCAAATACAATACCTTGTCCTGAAAATGCTGCATCCCCATGTAGTAACACAGGCAAAACCGTTTTCCCAGTCGTATCGCCTTTATAATGCATCTTCGCACGAGCTTTTCCACTTACTAACGGATTCACTGCTTCTAGATGCGATGGATTTGCCAATAAACTTAAATGCACTTTGCGACCATCTGGATATGTCCTGTCGTAACTAGAACCTAAATGATATTTTACATCACCAGACATACTCCAATCACCATCGTCATCCCCACCATCTTGTGGTTCCACCGTTCCTTTGAACTCTCCAAACATAATTTCCATTGGCTTCCTCATGACATTTGCTAAAACATTTAAACGACCACGATGCGCCATACCGAGAACAACATCATCCGCGCCCATACTAGTCGCAACGTCAATCATAGATTTCATACCAGGGATAACACTTTCCAAACCTTCCAAGCCAAAGCGTTTTGCGGTTGTAAATTTTTTCGCCAAACCATATTCAAATGTCGTTGCAAATTCTAATCTCTCCAAAGTTTGCATTCTTTTGTCTTTTGGTATTTGTTTAAATGGCTTTTCTTCAATGCGTTGTTGCAACCATGCCAAGCGCTCGCTGTCACGACAATGCAAAAATTCATAACCAACTTTACCGCTATAAACTGTATCAAAATATTGAAGTGCTTCACGTAATACAATTTTATTATTTTGATCAAAATCACCATTTTTTAATAGACCAGTTAATTTTGGATTGCTTACATCCCCGAAATCCATTTCGCGCTCCAAATCAGCTTCTACAAAGCCACTGCTTTTATAGTCCAACTCTTCTAATGCATCGTCGACATCGTCAACAGCGCTTAGAAAAACTGCTTCTCGTCTTAAACCTAACGGATCCAAATCTGCTTTTTCGTGTCCACGGGCCATATATACATCCGCTAAATGTACCATATTTGCAGCATCATTTGCTTGGGATACAGGTCTTAATGCTTTTGCACCTGGCAAAATGTCATGATTCGGTTGGAATGTATCGGTACGAAAATAAGTATCCCATGAACCATGTACGGATTTTGGATCTTCTAACCACATGCGATACATTTCATCTACGTATATACTATTCGAACCGGCTAAAAAAGATGCGCTTGGGTTCGGTGTACCTGTTGTTTTCCATCGTTTAATTATTTTACTACTATTATTATTATTATTACGTTGCAATCTACCACCCAACTGGTTCTTTGCCGTCTTTTTTAAAAACGATTGTATTAATCGTGACATGGTTGTCAAATCTTATCGTTCTTCTGAATCTTTTTTAACTATAATAAAATAACCAAAGTTCTTAATTCTTCTTGTTCATATTATGTCCTGTATTCTCTTACAATGTGGACTATTTTGTCTATTCATTTATTTATTTTTACACTCTCTACCATATATACGATGGTCTATCAGGCCTGAAACGCCATTCATCTGCGTAGCTCTTAACTGGTTCACACAAAGGTAAGCTTCGGCATCTTGCAAAGCCTGCATTTTCCACTTTCAATTCTTCAAAACTTCCTAAAGTTTTATAATAACCAGATTTGCATTTAATCTTATAAACTGGGCAATGTACTTTATATTTTCCTGTAGCTTCAATATATTTATAAGAAAATGCACTTTTTCGAAGAACTTTCTGCCCAAGACTATTTCGAAGGATTTTTTTGAGTTTTTTTGTTTTTAATCGACGTCCAAAAAACATTTCAGCATCACCTTCATAGACATCAAAACTTGCGCCACTGCACCTGTTTAAGCATCCTTTCCCACCACCATTTTTCAAGCAGTTCGTGCAACTATATCCAGCTCCACTGCATCTAGAAACGCATCCTCCACCACCTCCATTCTTGACACAGATTTTACATTCCGATGATGAACCACCACTTGATGATCCACCACCACCGCCTGATGAGGAACTACCAGGAATAAGAATAACAACTTCTTTTGCATTTGAATAAATGATTGGGTTCATTAGTTGGTAGTTGAATGTATTTCTGCCTCCATTCCGTACAATTCCCATGTCGTTTCCACTAGCACTACTAGATACAGTCCATCCCCAACGAGTTTGAAAAATAATAGCTCCACTTGGGATCTCACCCCTAAATGCCATTCGTTCATAGGAATCTGCGTTGATCACATACGCGTTCACAGTCCCATAGGCACTTCTGATAGTGGTCCATTTGGATCCTGGCAAGTTCAAGGATTTCCATTTTCCAGCACCAATCATTTGTACCATTGCACCACGAGAATTATTTGGATCAGCTGTTGTACCTCCGGAAAAGCTAGGGATATTCAGTCTATCCATATTACCCAAGGTAGTAGCTACACAAGAGCCAGTTGGTCCACTATTTAATCGTGCAGTTGCAAGAGTTGTTAACCATGGATGACTAATTAAGCGTCGGCCACCACGACTACTTCGAAGGCGTCGGCTGCCAAAACGCAATGCTTCAGCAGTTGAAACTGAAGGGGACGTTTGGCACAGTTTGCGGCATTT
Source organism: Stramenopiles sp. TOSAG23-2 (assembly GCA_900128395.1). Classification (NCBI taxonomy): domain Eukaryota; species Stramenopiles sp. TOSAG23-2. The sequence continues at coordinate 6,381 of LT649581.1, forward strand.
CTGTTTAAGCAACGCGTATCTCAAAGCAGTCAAACGATAATTTACAGCTGCAGAGCATTGCGCCACACAAGTATCGTATTGTTCATACTGGTCCATCTCGTCCCATCTGACGGAATATTCAATACCAACCTTATAGCCATCTCCTTTTGTGCTGTTGCTGATACTACCAATGTAGTTGCAATTATCAAAACAATGATTCCAGTTTTAAACATTTTGCAAAAGTTGTAATTCGTTTGCTTCTTTTTTTAAATTCTTTCGTTTCTTTTTTTATTCGTATTACTATTTATCAAACTCTTTTCTTTATTAAATTTTATTGTCGTTGTATATTACTTGTTGTTCTGCTTACTTTGTATGTGTTGATCTCTTATTATATATATTGATCTATCTCAAAATGTGCTGAAATTATTATTTTCCTATATAATACTATTATTTCCATGTTCTATTTTTTTAAAAAAAAAGATATTAGGCTATAGTGCTATGCACCTATCGGGCTTGCCCTGGGCTTGCCAGAGTAAATTATATACGATGTATATGCCACCCAGCCAGCAGTAATATTAGTGATGTGTGAAATGTGAAAGCAATACGAAAATAATATCTAAATTCAACACCCTTATTAATATTTAATATTTAAGTTCTATGCATAATGCAGATTTATTAAATTTAGTACATTTAACATAAAGTATAAACCAAAACGCACATCAATTTTATCATTTATTATTTTAAAAATTCCCTGGGTATAAAAATGAAAATAAAAAAGTTTTTTACTTGTTGTTTGTCGTCTCACACCAATTCCTAACGTTTTGAAATAATTTCAACCATGGACCGACTGGTCCAACTTTTTCTTTCAATTGGTTTGGCATCCATGGCCATTGCCATGAATTTATACATCGTTCTGGATGTGGCATCATAGCCAAATGACGGCCATTAGGTGAACATAAAGATGTTATACCATTGACACTACCATTTGGATTGAACGGATAGGTTTCTGTGGCTTTACCATTGTCATCAACATAACGCAATGGAACTAAATTACTTTGTTCAACTTGATTCAACGTATCATCATTTGGGAAAAAGACTCTTCCTTCACCATGTGCTACCCATACACCTAACGTAGAGCCTACCATATCTTTGAACCAAACTTTTGATGCAGGAGAATCGCATACTTTCACAGTGCTGAAACGTGACTCGAATCTTTCAGACTTATTATGTAAAAACCTGACATTATGTTCGGGTATATCAGGTACATAACCAAGCAATGCCATTAATTGGCAACCATTACATATTCCTAGCGAAAATGTATCTGAGCGATTCCGGAACTTGGAAAATTGTTCATATATATTTTTATTGAATTTCACTGTACCAGCCCACCCTTTAGCAGAGTCCAAAACATCAGCATAACTAAATCCACCAACAAATACAATACCGCGAAAGTTTTCTAAATTTACATTTCCTTTCAACATATCCCTCATGTGAATATCCCATGGTTCAAATCCGGCAGCATAAAATGCACTAGCCATTTCACGATCTCCATTACTACCTTCGTCTCGTATAATTGCTACTCGATATTGCGAGCGAGCATCACTAATAGATTTCAATGTTTTTGCAGGTACAAAGGTTGTTTCATACGGAGGGTAAGTACGATTGGTTAATCCCGCCTCCTCTTGAGCAACACATTCAGGATTTGCTTGCAATTTATCCAATGCAAAACTGGTTGATTCCCACTTTTGGCGTAAAATTACCATTTTCTTTTCATATAACAATATCTTATTTTCATCATCGCCGCTTGAAAATATCTTAATCATAGGATTTGCAGTAGATTGGCCAATGTGATATGCATTGACATTTGCATCTTTAAATGCTTGTAAAACGGTTGGCAAATTTTCTAAAGCAACTTCTAAGACTAATCCTAATTCTTCATTATACAACGATGATAAAATACCATTCGAATCATCCAGTGCATTATTATTATTATTATTATTATATTCAGTACCACTAGGCAATTGAATTGAAAACCCACAATTACCCGCAAATGACATTTCCAGTAAACATGTTATCAATCCACCATCACTACGATCGTGCCCAGCAGAGACTAAACGATTCCCAATCAAATCTTGTACAGCTTTAAATGCATTTTTCAGTGTGGTTGGATCTTCCATATCTGGCGGATTTGCACCTAGTTGGCCATATGTTTGTGCTAGCGCAGAACCGCCCAATCGACGTTGATTATTACTACTCAAATCAACATAAACTATTTGACCCTCTGTTCCACCACCATTTACCCCATTTGGTTTTTCCCCATTCGGTAATTTAAAATCTGGAGTTATTGTCAATGAAACGTCAGGACAAGTACAATATGTTGAAAGAACAAACGTTCCAGGTGATTTAACAACTTCGCCATTAGCCGTTGCAGCCATGGATAGACTATCTTTTCCACCATCAATAGATACACCTAACGTTACCATGCAATCACGAACTGCTTCAACAGCTTCATACATGTTTGCAGCTTCACCTGGTAATTTAGCAGCCCACATCCAATTTCCAGAACATTTAACATCTTCTAATGCTGTAATTTTTGCCCACACTAAATTTGTCAATGCTTCGCCAACGCTCATTCGTACACCGGCACCATTTGATAATAAACCTTTAATAGGTTGCTCTCCGATTGATGTGGCGATTCCAGTAACTGTCATCTTTTCATCATCTTCATCTAATGGAAAATGCGATTGTGCAAGAACACCTACATTTGCAAGTGGCGTATGCAATGGACCAACGCATTGCTGTTGTGCGATTAATCCAGTAACACTACGATCGACTTTAGTTGTTAAAAATCGTTTTGATCCTACTTGTAATAAACGTAACACTCTATCCAATGTCTCATCAATAATTGCATTCATTGATTTTGCTCGTTTATTTTTCCCTACGAATAAGATATCACCAGAAAAATCAACCGGTTTTGCAGTTTTTGCTTTAGTGGTATCGACAAACGTTTTTTGAGGCAAGGAGCCTAAAATTTTATCCAATTCTAAATTTACAGGGGTTGAATCATCATTTGAATCATGCAAAACAACTCTGCCATCTCCTGTAACAACGCCTAAAACAGCGAATGGGCAATTTTCACGCGTTGCAATTTTTGAGAAAACATCTAGTGATTCCGGTTGAATTAACAACGCATTGTTTTCTTGGTATTCACTTCCCCATATCTCAAGTACGGATAAAGAATTATCTCCAATCAGTATATCTCGAAGTTCTAAGCGACAACCTGCTGGCTCTGCAATTTCCTTTAATACGTTGCTATTTCCACCAGCACCTTGATCATGGATTGATAAGATTGGATTGGAATCACCCAGTTCAATACACCCACGGACTAGACGATTTACTTTATTTCCCATCTCAGCATCACCACGTTGTACTGCATCAAAATCCAAATCTGCATCTTTTGCATCTTGCATTCGACTACTAGCAGCACCACCGCCCATACCAATTCGATAACATGGGCCACCAATTTTAATAATTAACATTCCTTTAGCAGGCTCATCTTTTACTAAATGCTTATCATCTAATTGCCCAATACCAGCTGTAAACATAATCGGTTTGATCCATTCCCTTCGCTTTCCATCGGAATCTCTTAAACCAAATGAACGTGTAAAACCAGCTACGACTGGTTCGCCAAATTTATTTCCATAATCAGACGCTCCATTACTTGCTTCAATGCAAATATTTAAAGGTGAGGCTAAATTTGGTGGATATTCAAATTTCGATTTCGTCTTATCTTCCCATGGTAAATCATGTCCAGGAATATTTAAATTACCAACGCAATATGCAGCCGTTCCGGCGATACAATTCGCACCACGACCAGTGGCCATTACATCGCGCAATCGTCCACCTGTTCCTGTAGTTGCCCCTGGGAATGGTGCAACACCGGTTGGAAAATTATGTGTTTCTGCAGTTAACAATGGATGATAAGTTCGCTTTCTCTCTTTCATTGGACCAGGTTCACCTGGTTTGGAAGGTCCTACCATCCGTATGTCGTATCCACGAATTGCGCTACTATTATCATGAAACGCGATGACGCTATTATCATCTCCTAGTTCCTTCGGTCGCTGAGCTTGTGCATCCTTTAACGTTTGTTTTACCATGGAAAATAATGTTTGTTTCTTTTCAACATTGTCAATAATCATCTTTCCTCCAAAAAACCAATGCCTAGAATGTTCACTATTACCTTGTGCCATATCAAAACATTCAACATCGGTTGGATCACGCTTCATTACATCACGAAAAAGATTTGTATAAAATTCTAAATCCCAATCATCAAATGCAAGCCCCATCAAATCGCTAATTTCTTTTAATGCTTGTTTTCCATCTTTTAAAATAGGAACAATTTTCACAGGTTCTGGCGTCGCTACTTCACCAAAGGAATTAAAATTATCAGGTAAAACCATTTCCGTCATTCTGTCATGAACTTTACTTAAAAAGATATTTTTGGTTTCCTCTGAAAGGTTCACGTTATCATCGCTTACATGAACTTGATAACGTACAACTTTTTCAATCCTTTCAATATTTGATATACCACACGCTTCGCATATTGAAACTGCGTTTGTAGAAAATGCAGATACAAAACTTAGTCTAGGGCCAATCCCAAATTCCCATATATTGCTATTAATATCAACATTTAAATTATTAGGTGTTAAAGGTTTACTTTTTACTTGCTGTATAAAATATGATTTAGGACCAGTTTTTTCAGGTTCATATGTTTCTGATAATAACCATTTCAAAATATGTCTCTCGCTTTCACGTAGTTCAATTCCATTATCTTTTAATTGAATTAAAAATAAATATTCTGTATCAATGTGATTAATTTTCGGAAATTTCGTATTGCTTAAATCACGTTTCAATGCTTCAATAGTAGCATTTGTTAAAGCAGGATGACGATAATAACGTAATAATTCATTTTCTACACTTTCAACAACAATAGATGCCATGGTTGTCAATTTTATACCTGACCTTATATATATCTACAATTATGAAGTGAAATAAGTATATGTATATATGTGACATATATATAAATCAATCACACACACCATGGGGAATATATATCTGATATCACATAGTATATAGATTGAATTTGGATGGATGTATGCTGGTATGGGTGATGATAGTTATTATCGATAGTGATGAGCATCAATGATGATGGATAGAAAATTATTTTTGTGGCTCTTCTGTGCTATTGCTATGTTAATTTTTATAATGTCAAACACCGAGTGAATCTTGAAAAAAAAAGCTGATAAGAAGTGAATTTATTTCATTTATGACGGACCAAAAAATCAAAAAATCAAAAATATATACGCAAATGATGTAGTAAATAGACTACGGAAACTGGTTGATAAGATGCAAACCTTAACCTTTGTAATTTAAATTGTTGATTTGTTAAGTTAAAGTGGTGAAAATTATTTTTATACTACTAAGACTACTACTTCTTTTTTTATTTATCCTACCTATGGTATTAAATACTATTTTTTTTAACAACTTTGGCACTTTGAATGAAGAATATATTTTTATTTTATATATAAAAATATATATTGAATATGTGTGTATGTGGAGATATATACCAATACGTTTATATGTAAAGAGTAGAAAATAAATACACATTAAAAGATGTCGTCGAGTCTTATTAATAATAACAATAACAATGCAAAACGGAATTATGTTAATGAAAAGAAACAAATAAATACAGCGGAATTTAGCAAAACTGTTATGCAAAGTGCGCTTGCACATTTATTGAAATCGTGTGAAAAAGATGGTGAAAAAGAAGGGGATGAAAGAAAAAAAATTAATAGTGTTGAATATGGTGCATTAGCAGCTTTTAGCGATATCATTGGCAAATACATTGAAACAATAGGCATGTCATCGTCTGAAAATGCAGCTGGCTCTGGTAGATCTGTCACGAATTTATATGATGTCTTGGATGCATTTTCGACTACAACATCACCACCAATAACTGTTGAAGCATTATATGATTTTGCAGCTCAAAGTGAATTAAGTCATAGACTTGACCGACGTATAGAAGATTTTCCAGCCAAAAAGAAAAGGCGAGATGATACGTTTGGTAAAATGATTGGCGAAAGGCAGCAACATAATTTTCACATCTTACCATTTTTACCCCAATACCCACCACAACATACATATATACATACCAAAACAGATGTATTGGATAGAGAAGATGACCCAAAAAAAATTCATGAAAAACGTGTAGAACAACATATGGCATTGAAAAAATCATTAGCAACATATGGTAAAAGAAAATTAGCAGGAGAAACAAATCTTGATGATAATAATAATATTAATAATGATGATGTTGTAAATGGAACATTAGAAAATCCATTTTTATTACCACCTGAAGATGATAATAGTAATGATAATGATAATAATAATGATGATGGTAGTGGTGGCGGCGATGATAGTAACACAACGACGACGACCACTACTACTACTACTACTACTACGAATACATCAAGAAAAAAAAGAAGAAGACGAGGTGTTGCTGATTTAATGTAATGTATTTCGGTGTGTATAAAGAGAGTTCTCTCGCGCGTATAGTGTCTGATTTTTAAGTACAGAAAAGTATGATGTGTGAAAAAGTAAAAAAATATATACGAATATATCATACAAAAATGAATATCAATATATACATTAGTGTTTTATATATTTATCTCACTCTCACAATAACACACACACACACAAAAATAATATCCTAGATTCTCTGTTGTTTTCTTTTTGTTTTATTCTTCTCGACTCTCTTCTTGATGGGAGACACTTATCATCTCTGTTGAAGCGTAAAAATTCACATTAACATATCTATACACATCATATATATTTACGTATGGTGTAGTATTGCGGATATATTGTCAATATTGTGTACAATGGATTTATTCGTACATCCATGCAGCACTATGATGTTCCCATGTGTTTAATTCCTCACCGAACCATAATTTGATTTCAGCGTTAGCAGATTCAACTGCGTCACTACCGTGGCAAATATTACGTCCTACATCAAGGCAGAAGTCACCACGAATGGTTCCTGGTGCAGAGTCCAATGGGCGGGTTTCTCCCAACATTTTTCTTCCGGTTTTGACTGCATCAAGACCTTCCCATACCATGCATACTACTGGGCCTGATGACATGTATTTGATAAGACCAGGGAAGAATTTTTTGCCTTTCAAGTCAGCATAATGTTGTTCCAAATGCTCAGTGGATGGTGTTGCCATTTTCAATGCAACTAATTTAAAACCACGTGCTTCAAATCTTCCAATGATGTTACCAACTAATCCACGTTGTACACCGTCTGGTTTGATCATAATATATGTTCTTTCTGTATTTGACATGTTTGTTTGTTTGTTATTGTTTGGTTGGTGGTTTTTTTTTTTGAAGTAATTCGTTTTTTATTTTTGTGTTTCTTTTTCTTAAATATTGTACACAGTAATATGTACATCTGAATCTTTCTCACCATCCTTCCTATGTCTTTTCCTGGCTATAAGTACATATATACCTGGTATATTATAGCACTATAAAAGCACTAATAAATGTGTGGCTCTGCATGTGTGATGTGGCGTTTTCTTGTTTTTGCCAGGTTTGATGGTGTTTGGTTTTTTCCTCAGTCGCCTATCAAATTAATGCACATTAATTCATACTTGAATCGACATATCCCAACCATATAACCAATATAAGTATAGCACTAGTCGTCTGCGTCGTCAGACTCTTTCTTCTTAATGAATATATAGCACATTTTAATTTACACATTACATATCCGTATCAGCTATAAATTATAATAGTTGAAAAGATCATGGTATTGTCCTGTTATTATACCTTAACCTGGATTACAGATTAAGAAAAAGGAGGAATCTCAATCATCATCTTCTTCAATCATCATTATTTATTATTTTTTATAAATTATTCTTATTTATTTATAAATATCAAAACTTTTGGATAAAAGGAAAAGGATATACTGAGAGAGATCATTTTGATATCATTTATTATTAGTATTCAATTGTTATTTTCAATTTTTTATTTTCTTTTAAATCATTTTTTGTAGTAAAACAGGGCTAGGAAAAACAAACAAAAAAATACAATGACTTTATTAGATAAAACAAAAACAAAATGTGAATTGTTTGATGATTTAGGATGGTTTTTACAAACTTTATTAGCAGTTGCTGCCTTAATGATATTGGTTGTTAAATGGCGTTTGGAAAAAGGGGTTAGAAGGCCTTTTGCAATATTTTCATTGGACTTTTCAAAGCAAGTCATATATTCGTTAGTAATTCATGGTTTAAATCTAATCATAGCCGTAACATTGGGTGAATACGTGCGAAAAGATGGTGCATGCGTATGGTATGGCCTTGTACAAATATTAGGTGTATCAGTTGGTCTAGCAATTACAATAGTTTTATTGACTATTGGTACTGCACTTAAAGTTGAAGGTATACATGATAGTGGATATTATGGAAAAGATCCAAAAAATCCATTAATGTCAGCATATTGCATGCAACTTTGGGTATGGATCGCCATCGTCTCTATTCAACGGTTGGCATTGTGGGGTGTTATGCATATTTTCCGCAACCCTTTAGGAACTTTTGGTAATTGGTTGTTTGGTCCTTTTAAAAGAGATGCTGACGCAATGGCTGCAATTGTACTTATACTTATACCAGTTTTAACATCGATTATAGAGTATTGGATTCAAGATGATATCCTAATGGGTGTCACCGGGGCTGGAAACCATTCCCCAGAAAAAGGAAAATATAAGCAATTAAAACAAAATGATGATGTAAATGATTTTAACTTGAAAACCCCTGAAAGAGGTATTGAAGCATCGTCTTCAAAATCGGAGGGTGCCCGAACGGTTTAGTGTGTCACATGTACAAACATTTTTGATCAATTCTCAAAATATTAGAGACGTGAAGAGCGTATAAAAATATGGAAGAGAGAGAGGAGACAAAATAAAAAAAAAGTCCTGTTCTCTCTACACAACTAATTTTATTTGAATATTATATATTACGAACGACACATTATGTTTTTTTATATTTTATCTTCGTATTTTATTTATATATACGAACGTGTGTATTTTTTTATAGATATTAAAAATTTTACTAATAAAAAGTTTATTCGGGCTGCATTGTTTCTATTATCATATCTCCACTCTTTTTCGTTTTCGAGCACATACATCCAAATACAATTCTACAAGGTTGATCATAAAATGCCCTTTCATCAGGATCTTTAAATGAATTCCATGCCTACTACATGCTTCTTGTTCTAAATTTGGAAAAATATGTTTCATAGCAGCAAAAAATTTGTTATTTTGCAAATCTTCCATTTTTCTATTATTCTTCTTTAACGTAATAAGTATTAAACAATAAATGAAAGTGATTTGTAGTATCTGTTATATATTGGTTGGAAACGATATATATATATATATATATATATATACAAATATCTATTATTTTTATTTTGTAGTTGTTATTTTAATTTTTTCGAAGAAGAAGAAGAAGAAGAAAGAAGACGACGACTGTGCGACTGGAAGAAGGAAAAGAAGAGAAGAAGCGCTGGAAAAAAAAAAAAAAGCGTCAAAATCTCTAATCCAGACAGATCCAAACGATCTTTCCTATCAATTGAACACATAAGACTATTAATATGATTATTGAGTATAGGAGAATTAACAAGAAGACTAACTTCTGATTCTACGCATATTACTATCGTATTTACCTGTACTGGACCTGCTAATTTTCAGATTCTTTTGTACACACCACTTGGGAACACTGTTGTGGTATTACCATTAAATGCGAATAGCAATATTATCTCTATACTATTCCATGTTAAAATAACTTGCACTTTTATCTGGCCATGGTTCATGAGCATCATAGGTACCACTCAACATGTTGTCCTATATCTACAATTAGATCTATTACAAATGACATAATAAAAACCTTTTTATATACTAATTTACTATTAAGTATAAATTTGTATTTTTCATTGATCTACTACTAGTACTATGTTTATGTTATTCGAATAATAATTTGATAGGCATTTTAACTATTTCTATCCCTGGATTCTATCATAATAAATATACTAATAAGATAGCCAGAAAAAGGCATTTATCACGTTTAAATTCTTACATACACCCTTTTAGCTTCTTCATAGATTCAATTTACAGATGGAAACATAATCACAACAAGAAACATTATTAGAACGATTCTGTAGCTTCATAGATTCAATTTACAGATGGAAACATAATCACAACAAGAAACATTATTAGAACGATTCTGTAGACTTATTAGAACACGCTACACTTTATAACAACAGAATACGTATTTATCAACATTATATTTTTTCTATTTAATTATTTTACATTTTTATTGTTATTAGTAAATGCAAGTTAGACACAGTAAATTTATTTTATAAATATTATATATATAATATATCAATACAGCCATCAAAGTAACATAATATTATATATATTAACAAGGGATACATCTTCATATAGTTGTGTTCTATATTCCATCCGATTTACCACATACAGTCTTAGTTAGTTTAGATAATGTCAATGAATCCTTTACATATAGGAATGGATGCTAGTAATACAACGTCAAATACAACAAATATTACTTCTACACCTACTAGTAAGATTAATAATATTGATAATAATAATTATAGTAGCGATGAAAAAGTAGTACCTAGTCCAACAAGTAGTAGTAATAACAGTCAAAGAGATAGTAGCAGCCAAAGAGACAGTAGCAGTCAAAGTGACAGTAGTAGCAGCGAAGGTAGTAAAGAATACGTCGCAACTGACCCTAGTGGCGAATATATAATAGAACAATCATTAGGGCGTGGAGGCCATGGTTCAGTGCACCTTGCTCGACATGCAATAAGTAACACTTTAATTGCTGTGAAAATAACACAAAATGTAAAAAATACATATGTAGAAGTAGAGGCAATATCAAAGTTACGGCATAATAATGTATTAAAGATATTTGATTGTAAAACAAGTGCTGATGGCAAACTTATTTATGTATATTTAGAATTATGTCGTGGTGGCGAATTGTTTAATAAAATTGTTGCGAATCCTGAAGGTAAATTAAGTCGACGACAAGCTCATCGTTATTGCGGCCAATTATTAACTGCTTTATCTTATTGTCATAGCCGTGGCGTAGCTCATCGTGATATTAAACCTGAAAATTTACTATTAGGCGATGATGATCAATTGAAAATAGCAGATTTCGGATTAGCATATTTATTAGGGAAACAACGAGAAACAGAGACGTGGAATTTAGCACAATCAAAATGTGGAACAGCATTATATGCCGCACCAGAAATATGGAATGAAAATGAATATAATCCATTTTCTGCTGATATATGGAGCGCCGGAGTTGTTTTTTTTTTGCATGTTGACCGGGCATCCACCATTTAAGCAAGCATCAACAACATGTTCAAAGTATCGAAGATATATGAAAGGCTCATATAGGTGGCCAAAATCCCTTCACGAGGATGATAAACAATTGTTAATGAGAATATTAGAACCAGATCCAACTAAACGTTATACTAGTACACAAATTTTAAGGCATAAATTGATTGATACAGCACTGAAATCCGATGCTGCTTATGTGAAAAAATATGTTTCATCAAAAGATGGTTTATTGCGACCGACACCATATAGAGAAACAATAGAAACATTGAAAAGGCGAAGGGAACAAATGTCTGAATCAGCAAGACGGAGAAAGTTTGAGGCAGAAGCTGAAATGTACAATTTTCAATATAGCAGCAGCAGCAGTAGTAGTAGCAATCGTAAAAATAATAGTAATTGGAGAGGTACCAATAAAAATAGTCATGACTATGTCATTTCCTCGAATATGGAACAAGATAACAACGTTAGAAAATTTCGTCGTGTAAATAGTGGTGATTCCGTTCACTCGGATACTACTAAATACAGTAATAGTAGTATTGACAGTGGTAAAATATCAAGTGACGCAGGAGATTTGGCGAGAAAAATGGCTGATCGAATATTGAGACAAGTATTAGGTGTATCAACTGTAAACGGTAGTGGCAATAAGAATTCAAGAGAAAGTCACCGATCGGCATTAATTAAAGATGGTGCAAAATATTCTGTAACTGCAAGGTTGAAAATGATTGATGATTTGACGAGCTCGACACACGATATGTACAATGGCCCATTTTCAGCGCAATGGGCCGTTGAAGAATTGAAACGAGTGCAAGAAGAATATGAGAAAATAAAGGAAAACCCAGATAACAAGGACGAAGTTCAATTAAGAAGAACATATAAAGTACGTAAAAAACACCAAGATGGTGGTGGGAAAAGTCAAAATAATAGTAATGATAGTATTAACAGCGTCGTTCGACAAATGAACATAGCTTCGCCACCTCTTGTAGATGGAGATGGTGGTGATAGAAAAACACGTAGTGGTTCCGACGCGGATAAAGATGGCAATAGTAGCAGTGGTAGCAATAGCAATACTTCGGTTAGTTTTTCAGGGGATGAGGGGCAGATGGATGGCGGCAGTAATAAGCAGCTTAAGAAAAAAGTGAAGCGGCATAATCCAGCAGAACAAATAAACCAGGGAAAAAGAGAAGAAAGGTTTCAGTTTAAGTATTAATGCTAGGGGTGGAGGTAGACGCGGGGGTGGTGGTAGAAAAAGACCATCAAGTGGATGCAAGTCGTTTGGCTGTGCATTTAAAAAAGCTAGAAATGAATATTTGCATCGTGGTGGACCACGACATTTTAATTGGAAAGGTAATTCATACCATGTTAGATGGAAAAATCCAAAAGAGAGTTGGAAAGATATTGAGCGAAAGTGCACAGGGCGATGTAGGCTTTAATAAAATAATAAAACAGAGTGGACAAGATAAATAAAAGTGGGCCGCGCTACTATTTTCACACTTGATTAATAGATCTGAGCCAAACGTTGCCCACCATGGTTGGGTGACGTTTGGAAAATTTTTTGAAATGGAGAAAGATTTCTTAACAAGTTCCTATAAATTTATGATCCTTCTTTTCTTTTTTCTCTTTCTTTTTCTCTCTCTTTTTTCTCTCTTTTTCTTTTCTTTTTCCTTTGTTATTAGTGTT
>LT649582.1:0-19392 GCA_900128395.1 Stramenopiles sp. TOSAG23-2
ACTCTAAGCAATAGGGACCACTTCGCTATAATCTTGCCACACCCTTTGAAGTGTATCAAAGTGAGGAAGCTGAGCAAAACGAAAAAGTGGGGGGACATGGTCCCTGCATGGATAATTGTAGATGCGAGAAGGTAACACGGATGACTATAGAAAAGTTGTGTAGTATGAGGTTTATTCATCAATCAATTAAAATTACATTATTTTATAATAAAGTATAATAAGACCGTATGATCTTTATAATACACACACTTACACCCACACACACACACCTACACCTACACACAAACACACACACACACACCTACACACATTTTCCAATATTTTACTAAATTTTCCAATATTTTACTAAATTTTCCAATACTCATCATGAGGTATCGATATACCATAGCCGTACTTGCGACAATAGTAGGAATATTGTTTTGTTTAACAGTTTCTAGTAATAGTGAATCACGACAACTAGTAAATTCAGAAGAAGTGAAGAGTTTAAGAAGACGAATATTCTCTAGACGTTTATTGGCAGAGAAGAATTTAGGAAGACGAAAATTCTCAAGACGTTTATTGGCAGAGACGGAAAAAAAAGGGAAAAAGAAAAAGAAAAAAAAGGGGAAGAAGAAGAAGAAGAAGAAGAAAGGCGATTATAAGACAGCAAACAATAAAGAAAAAACAAATGTTGGCAAACTTGGCAAGAAAGCAAAGGTTGACAAGAAAATAAAGCCTGGCAACATATGTTGTATGGCAATGACATCCGAATGTTTAGCTTGTAAAGCTGGTATGTCAGAAAAGAAATTTTGTAAAAAGAATCCAAACACGAATGGTTGCACCGGCAGTGGGGGTCGTATTGGTGGATCACCAGCACTGAAAAGTGGTGGCAGCTGCCCAGTAACTCAACAACAGGTGGAACAATTTCGTATAAAAAGTAAATTTAAAAAAAAAAAACACAGAGAGTATTGCACTAGTACTACCACAGAGAGATATACAAAACGTTTTTACAAAAAGTGTTTGCATCGGAAATATAAGAAAAGTATGACATTACACCAATATTTGCAACAAGGAAAAAGGAACGATGACAACGATGATGATGACAACGACGGCGATGGCAACGACGACGATAATGATGTACAAACGCAGACTCAAAACACTCAAATGTTAGCCCGTGAGGATGACAACGACGGCGATGACAACGACGACGATAATGATGTAGAAACGCAAACTCAAAACACTCAAATGTTAGCCCGTAGCGGAAGGAAACGTGGGAAACAGATGCAAACAGAAGTGAAACCACAAAACAAAATGGGTACATTATTAAAGACGAAACCTGGTGTTCCACATTCCACATCGTTTATTGACATGGAAGCAAGTCATCTACCTGACAACCGCGAACCAAGTAATTCAAACGAAGTGAAGGATTTAAGAAGACGAATATTCTCAGGAAGACGAAAATTCTCAAGACGTTTATTGGCAGAGACGGAAAAAAAAGGGAAAAAGAAAAAGAAAAAAAAGGGGAAGAAGAAGAAGAAGAAGAAGAAAGGCGATAATAAGACATCAAACAATAAAGAAAAAACAAATGTTAACATTCCGTTGGAAGTAACAATGCCCCCATCTGACACCAAATTTATTTGCGAAAGTTACAATCCAACTAAATACCTTCTTGTAGAAGAATATGATGTAGATATTTTTGCTACTGAAAGTGTGGATACTACGTATTTGATAAAGATGCACGAAATGGTGAAAGAGACCTTGGATACTCTAGATTCAGATAACGACCAAGACAAGTTTCGAGGATTTGAGATTTACATTATTACAGATAGTGATCCAGATTTATGTGCTGGTCACAAAAATGATGCCAACTCGATGTTTATGGTTATGAATAGCGATGATGTTTGCAAAAAAGGGGAAAGTGTTTGGAAAGTTCCTGTTGAAAATTTCGGTGTCTCTATTGGTCTTATGTTACCAAAACGAGAGCTTACAATTCATGCCCCGAATTGTGAAATTACGAGTGCTGGACCTGAGGAGGGCAGATTAAGAACAGTAGCTCAAGCATCAACAGATAGTAAACCAGAAACCTATCAAAGGAGTGCCGCACCAACAGTTCGTAAAGCAGAAGCCGTTGCGGTTGCCCAAAGACAAGAAATTCCAAGTGCAATAGATAAGAAAAATCAATGCATTGCAAAGTGTGGTCCGGATCCAGATAAAAGAAGACGGCGTTTATTAGGAGGAAGAATGGCTAACCCGCGAAAAGGAGGTAATAAAAAAAAGGGAAAAGGAGGTAAGAAAAAAAAGGGAAAGAAAAAAAAGAAAAAACGGCAGCAGCAAGAAGCAGCAGCAGCGGCAGAGCAGCAAGAAGCAGCAGCAGCGGCAGAGCAGCAGCAAGCAGCAAAAAGAAAAAAGGATGAATGGAATGCATGTATACGTAGTTGTAACAACATTTTTGCAACAAATACTTATCAAAGGAGTGCCAGACATCACGATGAGGAGGAAGAATATGAGGAGGACGAGGACGACGAATATGAATGGGAACAAAGACTAAAAGAACAACAAAAAAAGACAAGTGCAACAGCGGCAAAATTAACGGCAAAATTAACGGCAAAATTAACGGAATGCATTGCGAAGTGTGGTCCGGATCCAGATAAAAGAAGACGGCGTTTATTAGGAGGAAGAATAATGGCTGAAGGCCCCCGAGGAAGAAATACAAAAAAGGAAAAGAAAAAAAAGAAAAAACGGCGGCAGCAAGAAGCAGCAGCAGCAGCAGCACAGCAACAAGCAGCAGCGGGGGCAGAGCAGCAAGAAGCAGCAAAAAGAAAAAAGGATGAATGGAATGCATGTATAAGTAGTTGTAACAAAAACGAAAAAACTGACACTGACACTGGCTACAACATTGGCGGTGTAAGGTTTAATCCTAACAGGAAAAAAATTGAGCCACGTAACCTTGATAAATGTAGTTATGAATCTAGCGCGCAATATGAAATCGATATAGACAACGTTTTAGGTGAAGTAACGAACGTTTATCTCGGCCCATCGACTACTTTGTACAATGGGATGACCTATGAACAGGCAATAAAGGCACAACAACCCCCCAAAGACCCATTGGGGGGGTTTGGGGGGGTTCTAAGTATGATAGCCCCAACGGCCTCACCTACGGCAGCTTTCGCGTTAGGGTTTGGGAACAGTGTTAATACATTGACCAATCAAAGAAAGCCAAGTGTTAATACATTGACCAATCAAAGAAATCAGAAGGGTGTTTTAGCACCTCTTGGAACTAGACTGGTAAGTGGGGGCCCGGGAACAGCTTTTGCTGCGGTTGGTATAGTACAAGCACTCATTGCGCACGGCCAAAAATCGAAAGCATCGAAAGGTCCAGGTCCAGGGGTTGACTATTGGGAGTTACTTAAAGCCCGGGTGGAAAATGCAATTGACAACGCCTTGGCGGTACAAAGAAAAGAAGATTTGGAGGACAAGTGGGAAGGCGCGGTGAAATCTTGGAATGATTTGGTACATGACGACAAATATTGTAGTAGTAATGGCAACCACGATGTCAAGGGTTGCATTGACAAGATAGATGAAGTTAGAATTTCGTTGGAAATCAAGGACAATGACTGGACAGATTGGAATACGTGTAAAAACGCACATTCGCAATGCGGAACACATAATGCTGCGCGTTCATATTTAAATATGTACCCTCAAGTTGCATTATTGCTTATTACAGCGAGGATCGAAGACATAGAAACGAAGAGTTGGACTAATAATTGGTATGAAAATTATCAAAATTGCAAAGCCAAAATTCGCAATTTAAAAGAGGAAATTACCGACCTTGAAAACTATGCGGTACAGACGGTACGTATACTTCATTCAATCTAAGCCATAGTATACCATAATAACACGCAACATAAAAAATACTAACAAGCCATATTTCATTTTTTTAAAATAATTTTAACAGGTAAATAAATTAAAGGAGCATTTTTTTGTCGACTGGAAAAACTGGAATGATAACTTTCCAAACGACTTAGAGGTAAGTTTTTTCTTTTATAGTTTCCTAACGACACACACACATATATATATATATATATATATCTTTTTAAAAAGAAATATTTTAAGTTCTAACGTATTTTTCTTTCAATGTTTTAAACAAACAGGAACAATTTCAATGGGGAGTAAGGGTTGAAAATAAACGTAATTGTAATCAAAAGGGGGTAAGAAAAGCGAGCTGCAACGAAAAGCAGATATGGTATATTAAATGTGGTTTTGGTTCAACAAACATTGACAAGTATTTTAGCAATACTGACCCTAGTAAGGCTCCTTACGAGGTAACCTGCGAACAGCCAATGGGCAACTTTAGAAAGGGCCAAGTAACATTTAAGGCTGGATTGTCTGATCCACGTTTTAATTATCAAGATACCGAAAGAAAGAAACAAAAATGCATAGAAGGCTGTGGCGCGGATCCAGGTTGGCGCGATCCAGGTATAGGGAGAAGACGGCGTTTATTAGATTTATTAGGAGGAAGACCCGGACAACAGAAAAAAAAGAAAAAAACCCCTTATCAACAAAAACTTCAAATTAATTATAATAACTGTATAAAGGGTTGTACAGGGGGGTTGGAAAACTGTATGGCAGATGGGAAACGTGTATGCGAAGAAATGAGGAAAACAGCGATCGAGGAGTTTTCTGAACATTGGTTTAATCTATTGCTGGACCCAATACGTAAATTTAGGGACATGGTAAACAAATTGGAAGATTATAAGTATTGTAGAGCAATGGTTTACCGAGGGTATGTTGATACTGATTGGAATCAAGCCGTGGGGGAAAGGTTTGGCATCAAGTCTTATTTGAAAGTTGTTGAAAAGGATATCGAAAAACAACAAGGAAACGAGCTAGAGCGTGTGTCGGAAGCAGAACGTGAAAAGAAATGCATTGCAAAGTGTGGTCCGGATCCAGATAAAAGAAGACGGCGTTTATTAGTTATCATTAGAAGACGGCGTTTATTACAACCACACAAAGCGAAGAAAAGGAAAAGGAAAAAGAAAAACAAGAGAAAAAGTGACCGGCGGCATCGGGAGGCAGCAGCAGCAGCAGAGCAGCAGGAAGGAGCAGCAGCAGCAGCAGCAAAACAAGAAAAGAAGAAAAATTGGAATTCATGTAGACGTAATTGTGAGAGTAAAAACACTCGTGAAAAGTTTGAAAAAGAACTTGTAGAGGCGCTTCAGGCGACTCTTGCTGCTCGCAATGACGACGAAATAAGAAAGGCTTGGCTGGAGGAAGACAATTTCGGTCCAGAGGAGTGCTTTGCAAAAATTCCAGTATTTGACATAAAAGAAGGTAGCATGCCCAAGCAGCGAACATGTGGTGGAGATAAGCATGGCGCTGTGCGTGCCTACTTGACATTTTCAGATCGGACTGTTGATGGTTTTAACCCTTCACAGAGATGGTCAGGTGCTGGGGCTGGAGGTGGTGCAGCTTCACCAGGACTTGGTGCTGGGGCTGGAGGCGGTGCAGCTTCACCAGGACTTGGTGCTGGGGCTGGAGGTGGTGCAGCTTCACCAGGACTTGGTGCTGGGGCTGGAGGCGGTGCAGCTTCACCAGGACTTGGTGCTGGGGCTGGAGGTGGTGCAGCTTCACCAGGACTTGGTGCTGGGGCTGGAGGTGGTGCAGCTTCACCAGGACTTGGTGCTGGGGCTGGAGGTGGTGCAGCTTCACCAGGACTTGGTGGTGACATTGAAACGCGTATGACAAATGTTGAGAACAGATTGGAAAGTATGGAAACCAAGTTAAATACTTTACTCCATAACTCCGTTAGTCAGACAAAGCCAGATAGACCACAATTTGACATGTCAATTAAAAACAAAAAATATACAACAAAGAATAAAGCAAACGAAGAACAGGGAAAAGAATATACGACAAGGAAACACTTGGACACAAAGGAAATCAAAGAAGAAAACTCAAAAGAAGACAGACAATTACTCAGAGGGAGGGAGGATCCAGAAAACTCGAGCAAAATACAAAAGCCAAAGGGAGGACAAAAGAAAAAGAAAAAGAAGAAAAAAAAGAAAAAAAAGAAAAAATAGTGAAGGAGACTGAGGAGTATGAGTCTGTGCAAGTCTTCTTTATCGTATTTCGTGCCTCCTTTAATACCATTCAAATATCGATTAACTGAAAGTTCTGAGTCGTTTGATAATTGATCTTTTAAATATTTTAATCTTTTTTGAGTTATTTTATGAACATCCTTGTTATCATCTTTTTCTTCATTTATTTTTGTAACTTCGTTGACATTTTGTCCCATGTTTCCAATGTTTGCTAATTCATTTCTTCTTCTTCTATTGATCACATTTGTATGAAATGCACGAAGAGATTCTACAGCTTCCTCAACCCTCTTAGAGGATCTAATTCTTCTTCTCTCTGACCGTGTTAGATAGCGTTCATTCAATCTTCGAAGTTGTCCTCGATTTTTTCGATTTAACACTTGGGGATTTACGACAAGATGATGATGCAATGTTCTTTGTAATCTCCTATTTTCCATGTTTTCTCTTTTTTGCAAATTGTGTTTTCTTTTTGTTTTGCATTCGAATTGATTAAAATTTATTTGATCACTTTATCGACATAACGTCTGTGTATGTGTGTGTGTGTGTGTATTAATAGTCGTCTGTGTATAACTTGAAACAACACTGTATACGTTAAAAAAAAATGCGTACAAAAAAACTATGTCAGGTTGTTGTCGTGCAAATTAGTAGGTAAATAGAGTAGAGCTACGGTCGGTCCTGAATGAAGCCTGAAGCGCTTGTGTTTCCCAGCTATCTATAGATAGCTTCAAGCTATTAATAAGAAACTTTTACCAACCATTTCTATCCTCGTATATATGCAAAATATAATAAGGAATTCTATTGAGCAGTTGCCTCTATAGCGCTTATTACCTATTAGATTACAGTCCCAATTTAAATTGGGATAGTCAGTGCATGCCCCAAATATACCTTAAAAAGAAAAGTATTAATAAAAAAAATAAAAATAATATCTTAGATAAAAATTTAACATATATATAATACATCAATATATATATATATATTAGTTGCATAAGTTTCTTTTTTATTCTGTGTTCCGTTCAAAACAATTAGTTTTACTCATTACCACAATAACTTGAATGTGTCATTTAACGGTCGTCTAATTAATAATTCTTTTTTTTGAGTCGCATTGATTGCTGTATTGAAAATCGGGGGTTTTTTTAAAAAAAAAGATGGGATTAAAAGAGTTAAAAGTAAAGCAATCTTCAAAAGTAACTACAAAAGTAAATCAATCTTCCAGGGCTAAGAGATTAAGAAAGAGGAAGGCATCAGCATTAGTTGCATAAGTTTCTTTTTTATTCTGTGTTCCGTTCAAAACAATTAGTTTTATTCATTACCACAATAACTTGAATGTATCATTTGACGGTCGTCAATTAATAATTCTTTTTTTGAATCGCATTGATTACTGTATTGAAAATTGGGGTTTTTTTTAAAAAAAAGATGGGATTAAAAGAGTTAAAAGTAAAGCAATCTTCAAAAGTAACTTCAAAAGTAAATCAATCTTCCAGGGCTAAGAGATTAAGAAAGAGGAAGGCATCAGCAGAAGAAACTTATGAAGATAAGAAGAAACGAGAGAATCAAATAATACAACGAATCATGAAAGAGATGGCAGCAGTGCGCAATGGCGGGAACAACGAGTTGATTAAAAACGGAGAAATAACACCGTTAACAAGAGATAAACTATCAAAAAGAAATAGATTTATTGGGAAAGAACTTTTTATTGCTATGATGAGCCCGGAAGAAGGGAAGAATAGAAAAGGGACGGGAAATATTGGTAACGCCATTATTGAAGTCGCGGGAAAAGGTGATTTAATAATTAATAGTGATAATAGTGATGACAATAAGTTGAAAGAAAACACAGAAAAAACAACGTTAACAAAAGTGGCAGAAAAGGATGATTTGAATAATGATAATAATAATAATAATAATAATAATAATAGTGATGGTGGTGAGGCAGTGGACGACTCTTATGATGTCAGTGCCCCCCTTGAAAGACCGAATCTATTTGGAATGTTTGATTATGAAACCGATTCTGACGACGATGATGATGATGAAATTTCAATGAAGAACTTTCCCACCATGGCAACACGTAAAAATAAAAAGACTAAACGTAAAAAAAGTAAGAATATATTAGCTGGTGGTGGCTTTCCCACCATGGCGATACTTAAAAATAAAAAAAATAAACGTAAAAAATTTAAGAATATTTTAGCTGGTGGTGGCGATAAAAAGAAAATTGTACCAACAAATGTAATTAAAAAAAAGGTACAAAATTCAAAAAGAAATAATGAAAAACAAAAAGGTGATGCAAATAATAATAAAACAGGAAAAGAAAGTGACAGTTCTGCTTCTTCCGTACTACCACCAAAGGTGGACAAGAAGGTTCAATTGATTCATATTAAAGCGGCCATACAAACCTTGGAAGAGCAAGTGAAACAACGAAAAGAAGGAGGGGGGAAAATTAGCAAGACTACGGAAGAAATGCACAAACAACTGATGGCTAAAAGGTTGAGAAGAGAGAGAAACCAAATTGCATTAAAAGCAGCAATGTATGCAAAGGGAAATTCGAAAGCCATAGCCTCACAGTACGTGCGCAAGCAAGACGTAGCGGACAATAAGCATAAGCGGGCGATCGTGCACCACACAAGCAGCCATTACCACATGCTCCACGGAAGGAACTTTCAATCTGGGAACAGAATAAAAGGGGTCACAAGTCGGCATTCTAGACAGAACTCGATACGACAAATGAAATCAAGATCAAAGATGTTAAAAGCACGAGATGTTGCACGAGGAATCACAGGTCCGAGTGGGAAAGGTGGTGGAAAGACCAAGTCGAAAAAAAAAAAGAGCAAGAAAGGTAAAAAGTAGTAAAAATATATATATTTTGATATTATATATCAGTGTTATATATTTTTTATTAGAAAGAAGAGAAAGAGAATGATGTGTGTGTTTTAGAAATATATATGCCATGTACCAAAAAGGATAAATAAAAAAAATACAAAGTTCGTACTATGCCCCCCCATACGAATAATAAATTAAAAAATTATACCGTGTATTATGTTTTTTATTAATCCTCGCGAATTTTAGGTCTACACACATGACTTCTTTTTCCCTTCTTCTCTCACAAGTAGAAATATACGTATAGTATAAATAAAAAAAATACAAAGTTCGTACTATGCCCCCCCATACGAATAATAAATTAAAAAATTATACCGTGTATTATGTTTTTTATTAATCCTCGCGAATTTTAGGTCTACACACATGACTTCTTTTTCCCTTCTTCTCTCACAAGTAGAAATATACGTATAGTAAAATATATCTTTTTATTTTAATGTCCATCCCTCTTAATACTTGGCCATAATATATTATAATATAAATAAAAAAGAAAGGTTTTTATGAATGATAGACACACAAGTATTAAAAAGCAATAAATAAAAAAAATACAAAGTTCGTACTATGCCCCCCCATACGAATAATAAATTTTAAAAAAAATTATACCGTGTATTATGTTTTTTATTAATCCTCTGCGCGAATTTTAGGTCTACACACATAACTTCTTTTTCCCTTCTTCTCTCACAAGTAGAAATATACGCGTAGTTCGTAATATCTTTATTTTAATGTCCATCCCTCTTAATACTTGGCCATAATATGATATATTATAATATTTTTTCTTTCCAAAAATACTTACTATCTGTGTGTTCATAATTAAAGCTTTAGACATGGTATATCAAGCATGATATCTATCAATCTTTCTCTTACCTTTACCCCCTCTTCTTCTCATTTAATATCATTATGGTATTCATAAAATATATTTCAAAGCATTTATCAATTCTTTATATGATTTATATGATAAGCTCGTCATCAATATATTTATAACACCCATATATGTATTAATATTTATTTTCTTAAAGCAACAGTTTTCCCCCTAAAACCTGATTTTTGTCCTTTCGGGCAAATTTGTTGTTGACTTTTTGTACCTGTGCGTCACGGTTTTATAAATTTTTTAGGGCCAAATTCTTCCTGCTTCCTATAGCCTTTTACTTTGTCTTGCTGGCGATGATAGTTTTGGTTCTTCTGCTGCTGCTTCTTAGAAGTATTATTACGAAGTTCCAGTTCTTCCATGCCTTTTTTAAGGCTTGAGTGTTTATTTGTCATGTTTATATACTATATAATTATTATATATATATATATATCTACCCACCAAAATTTTTCAATATACACTACGCCAAAATTTTATTATATTAAAAAAGATATGGAGTGTTTATTTGTCATGTTTATATACTATATAATTATTATATATATATATATATCTACCCACCAAAATTTTTCAATATACACTACGCCAAAATTTTATTATATTAAAAAAGATATGAACGTATACAATTGCTGCGTAAAACAAATACTATCGTACATACACAATAAAATGTAGTATCTCTATATATATATATCCAGTTCTTCACACACAGGTATATGTATTTATTCATTAAAATCGTGTATCCCGATATAATTTTTACTGTGCCGGCCAGTCGTAAATTTGTGGTACAAATTTGTTGGTATACTTAAACACTATATTAGCTATCAAATACACAAATTAATCGGTTTTCAGGTTTTCGAGTGGTTGAGTTTTGGATTAATTTGTGTGTTTGATAGTTAAATATAGTGTTTAAGTATACCAACAAATTTGTACCGAAAATTTACGACTGGCCGGCACACTAAAAATTATATCGGGAAATAAATAAAAAAATTAATGGTCAAAATGCCGCTCCTAAAACAGATGGTGTGTCCATGTTAATTTTACAACTCTACTCACTATTGATTTTTTTGAGGTAGAATAGAGGTTAGATATTATACAACCACCACAGTGCTACATAATTTCTTTAACTCTTCATCATTTTCAATAGATGCTAGATATGGATTTGCTAATTTCTTAAACGACGTTGTTAATTCCATTGGTGTTGAAAAGGTGCAGTGCTACATAATTTCTTTAACTCTTCATCATTTTCAATAGATGCTAGATATGGATTTGCTAATTTCTTAAACGACGTTGTTAATTCCATTGGTGTTGAAAAGGTGTCATTGTATACTAATTTCCAAAAACTTTCAAGCACATCGTATCCATCATAATCCCAATCGCATTTTTTTTTTTCATCGATCGATTTATGCCAAGGTTTGGCACCCATGTAATGTACAAATAAAGCATTTCTTTTCATTACAATGTCCTTCCATAATATTGGATTGTATTTAAAAACTCTTTTTATTAAATTAAATTTTGGTTCCAGTGGCAAATAACGATTTTTAAAGACATCCGATAATATTCGTTCTTCTGTAGTTGCATTTTCCGGGTCCTCCAATGTTGCTTTCATTGCTTTTTCAATTTCCACATCAATTTGTTTGTTATCCTCTTCACTACAACCTAGGCATACAATAACTCCAGCATTAAAGCCCTTTTCATTTGTTGCATTATATTTCCTTTTTTTTAAGCGAAATGCAGGACATGCTGCAAGACAAAAATCAGTTCTTTTTAACATTATTATAGTCTCTGCAAATGCTTCCCAAGGATCACCCACGCACAATAAATCTGCATCTAAATAAATAAACGGTTTTCCTGATTTAAATAATATTCTACGTGGACTATCAACGTGTAATAATGCACCAACACCATTATGGGTTTGAGTGATTTCAGTTGTTTCTGTCTTTGCACGTGGAAGTAATTTAATTTGAATTAGTTTACTAATAGCTTTATTTTTTTCAAGCTCTACCTTTACATGTTCATTTGTATATACAACTAAAACAACTTGACTTTGTTTCACCATATTTTTCATATATAAATGCAATGATTTGGCTAAACAAACGACACCAGGGATATAAGATATTGTAGTTATAAATGTTGTACATATTGGTATACTTATCGACGTGCCAGCCTCACTGACATTTCGGTTTACTATATTAGTTGCTGTTCTAATCCTAGACATTATTATTATATACAGTTATATATTGTTATATTATTATATATATATATATATAAGTGGTAATATATATATCGATAAAATGGATTCGTCCTCCTTCCTTTCTAATTTATAAAAGAATATCTTTTGTTTTTTTGCACTTTTCTTTTACAGACACTTCTTACTCTACTACGGATATATACCATAACCATATCTTTTTTCTTCTTCATTTTTTTTTATTTCTTTTCTTCTCTCGTCGCGGAATTTTTGTTGTGCTTGTTTTTTTTTTGAGTCGTGTTTCTTCCTATATTATTCTAGTGTACTTGTACTTAAACTGAGCGTGGCCGTAGAAGGTACGCCCTATCATGATGGGTTTAGTCCTGATGTGTCCTGTGTGGCGTCCTGGCCGATAGTCCTGTGTGGCTGATCTACGAGTCGTAATATCTTAGAGCTAAATATAATACGACGGATGAAAACCTCGCGGTGCCTCGGGGATGGGGTTTCCAATAAGTATATATTTAGTATACTATAAATATATATTTATATAGGATAATATCATAATATTCGGCATTCTGTGAGGTATTTCTTTCATCCATCCAAATTATATATCAAAATTATAGTAAGTAATTTAAACAATCTCATGTGTGTAGAGAAGATAGATAGATATAGATATATTCTACACGGGAAAACAGACAAGACGTATACAAAAACATATACATAATTTATTATTGACCATGCCGAAGAAAAATAAAAAGAAGAAATCGTCCTCTAAAAAAAAAGGAAATAAAAATAAAAAGAATAAAAATATTAATATTGCAGCAGAATTAGAAGAAAATAAAATAGCATTACAAAATTATATCAATATTATACAAGAAGTATGTGTCTCGGCAACATCGGAAAGCTGGACAACATGGCATCGTATTACAGATCTAACAAAAAATATTGACAATGTGATGAATTTACAAAACAAAATCCAAAAAAATAGTGGTAACAGTAGTAGTAGTAGTAGTAGTACGAATAACAATAACAACCGTGAAAAATGTATTGAAGCATATCATGAATGGTTTATGAATGAAATAAATAATAATAATAATAGCAACAAGAAGAAAAAAGGTGACAAAGAAGAAGAAGAAAGTGATGATAGTAAAGAAAAAACAGCAAATGTTTATCAATCAATTCCATGTAAATGGAAAATACAAGATAGAGGCAATAACATGGGATTTGGTGTCGTTGCAACAGAAAAAATTGCAAAAGGCGAAACTATCATTAAAGTACCAGCATCTATGGCAATAACAAGTGAATCAGCTTTGAATGATGAAGATTTAGGTCCAAATCTTAAAAAAGATGAATTTATAGTTAATCGTCCAACGATGGCATTAGCATTGTATTTATTGTTTGAAAAATTGAAAGGTAAAAAGTCAAAATATTATCTATTTATTCAATCATTGCCATCACGGTTCAACATGTTACCATATTACTGGACGTTAAATGATTTTCATGCAATGCGTGGATCCCCATCATTCTCTGAGACGATAAAAACTGTTTGTATGTTTGGATATGCATATGCATATCTGCATAAGAAATTGTTAATGAATGAATATACGTTTGAAAATAATAAAGATGTATTAACAGCAAATACATTTTTACTTAGTGACTTTCGTTGGGCAATTTCATGTGTCGTATCACGACAAAATCCATTACCATCACCAGTAGATCCGTCAAAAACTACATTGGCATTGATACCAATCTTTGAAATGTTAAATCATCAACCGAAAAGTTGTTCCCCATCCTATTTAGCAAATGAAAAATGTGCTATCATTGAAACCACGTGTGATTATGAGAAAGATGATGAAATATTCATGGTCTACGGTCGACGGCCAAATCGAGAATTATTAATTTATAGCGGGTTTGTAATGAAAGATAATCAATATAACAATGTCATCATTCGTTTAAAATTAAATGATGCATTGGCTAGGATACGTATGTTAGTATTGAAACGTGAAAATATTTTGCCAACAAGTTTCGGTAACTACATATTTCATTTAGAGCAAAATGGAATGCCATCTAAAAATTTATGGTATTTTGCACATGTAGCAGGTATGGATAAAAATGCTTTAACAATTGCTATGAGAATGAGTGATGAGGAAGACAATGAAGTGAGAGAGAAATGTTTAACCGGTAGAGATCGTATAATAGATGGTACTCGTGCGAGTGCATTGCATCTTATAATTCAATATGAAAATCAATTGATAAAAAATATGTTAGATTTAAAAACTTCGAGTGGAAAGCATTTGACGAAAAATGGATCTAGTACTAGTACAAGTACTTTAGGATTGGTTGAAAATTTAATTGCAAGTGAATATACTTGTTTACTAAATTCAGTTCAATGGTGTAATACCGTCGGAAAAGTAAATGAAATTGTTGGTTATAGTCAAATGGAAATATTGAATCAAGAATTAATTGAAAAAATGAGAAAAGCGAAGGAGAATGAATGAATAAAAAATAATTTTTTTTTATTTAAAAATACGAAGCGTAATTAAAAATATAAAAATTTATCAAAAATACATTAGTCTTGCTTCTTTATATAATTTTAAAAAATGATGTGATGAGACCATATCTCATATATATTTTCGTATTTTATGATATCACATGACATTTTTATTGTGTGTGGTACGAGTCGTATTTTATACATAACACAAACATTTTATTAATCTTCCTCTTTCCAAATTATACCGTATAATTGAAATAATACATCAACTACACTTATTCGCGCACTATATATAAACAAAAACCGAAAATATTAATTTTCACACACGCACACGTAATTTTATGTAAATGCATCAGGTACCAAATGTATGATGATAATTCCAGTTTTTATAAAATAGAAATATTTAAAAAATAAAAATTAATCAAAAACGTGACTTTTCCACAATCCATCATCTAAATGATGAGTTTCATGTATACAAATACCTTCATTTTTTTCTTTAATATCACTAATTGACATTTTTAATAAACCTACTGCCACTGGATTTGTTTTACCTTCGCAATATATTGCTACTGGCTGAAATGATGAGTTTCATGTATACAAATACCTTCATTTTTTTCTTTAATATCACTAATTGACATTTTTAATAAACCTACTGCCACTGGATTTGTTTTACCTTCGCAATATATTGCTACTGGCTGTCCAGCTTTTAATTTATTACCATTTTCAGCAGTTTCGTCTGGCAAACTACCGCCTGCACTTGTCAAACCAGGACACATAACATCAGAACCTCTTAATATATGACGTATAGCACCTTTATCTACTTGTACTTTTGTCATGAAACCAGGATATTTATACAATGTGTGCAAGCAAGGCAGATATGGCCCATCTCGATGGCTGTAAAATACACACTCTGAATTGACTAATAATAATTGTATGCGCCCATGAAGATTTACCACTTTTAATGGTTTCTTTTTTAAATTTGGGAAAAAAACTTCATCTAAAATATTCTTTTCTTGTAACAATGGATATTGTTCTCTTAAACGCTGTACTACTTTTTTCGCTTTTGATTTCTTCAATTCCGTCGTCCCAGCAACGGATGATTCCGAATCGAATTTTTTAAACATGCCTCTTTTTGTTGTTGTTGTGTTGTTAGTTAATTACTTTTCGCTTTTGATTTCTTCAATTCCGTCGTCCCAGCAACGGATGATTCCGAATCGAATTTTTTAAACATGCCTCTTTTTGTTGTTGTTGTGTTGTTAGTTAATTACTACTTTTTTTCTTTTTGTATATGTATATATCTCTGCATATACACAATTTAAAAAAGTACATAATTATTTATTTCAATCGTGAGGTCGGTGTTTTTGGGGTGTGTGTTTTAGTTTGGTGGTGGAGGAGGATGGATGAGGATCTTCACCTGGTAATCTGGTAATCTAGGATCAAATTATAATAAGGTTTTTTACGGAACAAATTTAAATTACAAATTTAAATTATTATACCACAGTTTTAGTTTAATTTACCTGGTAAAAGTTTAGTCTAAGTCTGCGTCGTCAGACTCTTTTACTTTCGAAAGAAAGATCTTGACCGCACCTTCCCAGCATCTCCTATTACTGGTGATATACTATAGTACTGTATGTAGCAAGAAGCTGTGGGAAGGTGCGGTCAAGAACTACTGTAGTACAAAAATACTACTATTATAGACCCAACGATTTTTCTAAACAACATCACCCGGAGTAGTGTAACTTTCGTCGAACTAGCTAATAATAAGTAACGTGTTATCGATTCGTGCGCGCAGTTGAAGTGTTTGTTTTTTTGCTCGGGATATTTATTTATAAACAGAGTTCAAACAGGAAGATACAGTTGTGTATATTAACTGCGGCTGGGTAAAAAAAACGTAGAGAACAATATGTTGGATAAACCGGCAGATGTTATGTGGGTTGAGAACCCAATGGATACAAACGATAATATGAAGAAGAAGCAACAAGACTCACGGGGACGATCGTTGTCGCGTTGGTTTGTTTCCAATCAGAAAACAGAAGAATGGGATGAAAAAAAATTAAACCAGTTGCATATTGTGATCATTTTATTACTTGTTCTCATGTATATATGTCATGTCATCTCAAGTCCATTTATTAAATTTATTAACAATCAAACAGCCATTATAATTATCAATCTACTTGAAAGTTTCTGTTTAATAGTTGCAATTGTATGTTTAATAAAAATGTGTTATGTTAACGGAAGTCGGACAGCTGCAAAACTGATAGCTGGTAAAGTAAGGACGTATATCTATGGGTTTTGGATCTTACGTTCATTTATAATTGAACTATTAAAAGGACAAATCGTTTACAGTTTTGTCCATGTATTTCATAGTGTTTTGATATATTCGACAGATATGTGGTATTTAAGCAATCGAAAAACTTTGATTTTCAACCTACTGTTGTTTTTATCAATTATCACATATGAGTTTTTTATTTCCATATCACCTTTTGGACCAAACGAACCTTCATGGATGTTTATGAATGTAAAAACAACTGCAAATAGTTTATCAAGGTCATGCCAATTTAATTTATTTGTAATATTTTTTGATGCTTTACTTGTTGCTATCTACGACTCGAAACGATCCAAATATATAATGGTAGTGAAAAAGCAAAAGCGTGATATATTGGCCATATCCTTAGAAAGAATAGAAAAATTAAATATATTGTGGAAAGGCTTTGCATGCTCTTGTTTTACTGGTTTCACAGTTTATATACTGGAATCTAGTTCTAAAGGGTTAATTTCCCAAATTTCGCCGTTGTTGTACAACATGTTATTGGGAAGTATATGTTTATTTTTTATTTTGTTTTATGCTGTGATATTATACCATTCTAGCAACAAGTCTAGTAAGATTATTCGTAGCCTTTTACATGAACGGAGAGTCATTTTCATTTTGATATTACTGGGGGTATTATTTTACATAGACAATTTATGGGATGTTTTTACTGCTAATGGAACAGTGTTTCCAATAGTGATTGTTTGTTTTATATCTTTTGATTTTATTGGTGGTTATTTTCCACGTAAATTGTCAATAATCATGATGAGTATCATTGTAGCCACACTCCTCTGGAATATATTTAATTACACATTTTTAGAAAAGGATTGCGAAGAAAAGAAACTGCATTGGGGAATTTTTGGCAAGAAGATAAGCCATTGCACCATTAGGCGGTTAATTTACCAGAGCATACTTTCATTGTTAGTATCTGCTGCAATTCGAACATTTACTGGACGTACCGACAATTTATTTTTTTGCAATGCAAATGTTTATAGGTCAACCGGTACAATCCAACGTTCCACTATATCTGCAACTTATGTTCGAAGTATGATGGTGGAGCAACGCAGTTTCAGTAGAAAGGATAAAAATGCGTATCAACAGGGAGATGACGTGGATGACAATATGTAAATGCATGTAATTTTTATAGTACTAGCAAAAAGAATGAAATTTCTGAAAATATACGATCGTACCTATTTTGTGTGGGGTGTATTTATCCTTTATATGATTTTATATTATTTGAAGTTATAATATTTTAGTAGAATACCACAGGTAATTTCTATGACGACCCGGTTTTTTTGCTTTTCTGGCCGATATCCCTTTACGGGATATCGATAAGTGCCGGGGGGCCGGCTGTTATAACCATATAAATATCATTAGTATCCCTATTCCCTGTAACCTCTATAATTTTTATGAATTATGCATATAATGCATTTTATTTATCATATTTTATTATTTTTTTTGTATTTTTATTCCTATATATCTATACTATTAGTATATAAACTTAATATGAATATAAAATCGGATATTTATTTCTTGACTGTCGATATGCAACAGCGCGTCCAAGGTGAACACATTTAAGTATTTTCTTATATCTGTTTCATAAATAATATATCAATTTTAGTGATATTTTTGTACTTGATATTTATGTGTCAAATTATATTATTTTAAAATTATATTATTCTTTGTACATAAATTAATTAAGTATAAATAATAAACTATATTTACATTATTATATGTTAAAATATATTAGTATACTAAAAATCATACCTACCAATTAAAAAATATTATTATTTTAATTTATTTTTAATTATTTTAACTGATAGGCATGTTTTTTAATATACTAAGGATTTTTACAACTTATTTGTTACCATTTATGAATAATTTCCTTAAAAAATAGGGAATTTTGCTAAAATATTGTGAAGTCCAGATTATCTTGGCTCGACTACTATTAAAATAACACATATTATAATGAAATATATATCTCATAAATTTAACAAAAATACATACACAAAAATGATTCAGTAAACACATGATATATATATGTTACACAAATATTAACGTTAGAAATGCAATATTTACTGCAAATGGGTACACATCAACACTCTGTAATTTGAATTCTAGATGAAATTATTTTGCATATAAGGGATGTTTTGAAATCAGTTTTACGTGTAGATTGCATTCCTCAACTTTATTTTATGGAATTTTGGGATTTTCATGAAAAAGGGAATTTTTTTTGAACAGACCAGATAACAGCCGGCTACGCGGCACTTGTCCGGTTAGGGGATAGTATTGATAAATAACATATTATATAGGTAAATATTTCTAGTATACAACTACTCCGTACTTAGACCAGAGATTTCAACCAATATTTGAGGGGAAAAAAACATAATTTAAAAAATAAAAACAAACATGTAAATATGATGGGAATGTGTGAAAATGTTACCAAATGAAATTATATGATACAATTTTATATAACATATGAGTAAGAGAAAAACACATATATATGATACGAGTACATTCGTATCATAATAATTTCATAATTATCGTGTGTATCATACTAAGGCATTTTAATTGCAAATGTTAAAAATGCTGTATGCCCTCTAGTATTTG
>LT649583.1:0-19391 GCA_900128395.1 Stramenopiles sp. TOSAG23-2
TTGTAATTTGATATCACTTTCTTTACCACATGCATCACATTGCCATGTTTCGACTGTTAACGACGCCATGATTAATCGAATATGTGTTTTTTATACGGTACGTTTTCAATCGTCCTTTATACGTTACTATCGATGTGTCTTTATCTTCTTCAATATGTGATCAATTGTATATCAATCGTTGTCGATTGTTATACTGTTTTCTTTGTATGTTTGTTATTTGTATATATGATCTCTATATGTTGCAATGTGTACACATAATCCGGATATATATATTCAGAGGTCATATAAAATTGATCGATAAATTTGTTGTTTTCGGTAGTTTTTTGATGTGAATCGATCTGGATAAGTACAAATTAGATAGGTGTGAAATACTATTTACAATAACAAAAATGAGGAGATTTTATATGAAAAATCAACACCACTGAGCACATTAACATAATCCAATAGCACGATGCAATACGCACCTATTCGAATATATATTTATGTATATATATAAAATATAAAATAATGTCGTTAACATTTACATTTTAATGGATTTTAGATTGAAATGATATATATTGTACGAAGTATGAATCATACATCACAGATACGAGGGAAACATTTTTTTTTTCTACAAATATTTTATCACGGCATATAAGTAATATTAGCATCAACTTTATGATCAGGATTGTCTATTTCCATTTGCTTGTTTGGGCTTCGTTGTGTGCAAAGTCCCTTGGGCTTAGGGCGTTTAACGGGGCTTTAAACATAGCTATTGTGCACCCTATTGGTTCAAATAGTAGTGCAAGGGCATTAGCATCAACAGTTCTTGCGATTGAGCACATAAATGATATCAAATTACAACGTTGTGGAGGATGTAAAAGCGTATATTATTGTGATGCAAAATGCCAACAACGTCACTGGAATGCTGGTCATAAAAACGAATGTAAAACGATGAAAGTGCAGAAGAGTCAAAAGAAGTTTGAAACGCGTACAATAAAAGGACAATTACAACTTGAGGAATATAATTTGAAAGATAGTTTACGATGATCAAGGTAAAAAGGATAAAGCATTAGAATATTATAATAAAGCATTAGGTATTCGTTTGAACGAATTAGGTGATGATCATCCTCATGTTGCAACGTCATATAACAATATTGGATCAATTTACAAGGAACAAGGAAAATATGATAAAGCATTTGAATATTATAACAAAGCATTTAAAATTTTCAAGAAAAGATTAGGAACAAGTCATAGTTATACCACTAGTACGTTGCAATCTATGATCAGCATAAAAAAATATTTGGCAAGAACAAAATCACTTTAAGCCAAAATATTGATAAGGGTATTTTAAAATGTTAGCAAATATTGTTATCCGATAAATGTTAAATATGTACGTACATGTATAATATTCGACTTTGTATCTTGGACACGTTTTTTACTTTTAAAATGTTGCAACATCATATAATAATATTGGATCAGTTTACAAGGCTCAAGGTAAAATGGATAAAGCATTAAAATATTTGAATAAAGCATTAGATATTCGTTTGAAGATATTAGGTAAAGATCATCCTGATGTTGCAACGTCATATAATAGTATTGGATCATTTTACAATGATCAAAGTAAAAAGGATAAAGCATTAGAATATTATAATAAAGCATTAGATATTCTTACATAAGGAAAAATTTCTGTTACTTTTAAAAAAATATATTAAGTATATATAATCGTATATACTAAGATTCCAATTTGATTTGATATAACTATTAGTATACAAATATTATATATATATACTTAATATATATTTTAAAAAAAGTATGAGACCGCGACGACGATTTCAGGAAATTTTTCTTTGAATTAGAATGTTAATGTAATAAAGAAGTGCACAAGTGACATTACTCGATTCCCTTCGTTCTTCCCTGCTACAGCCCATACCTTAAAATATGAGCGTAAAATTTATTTTTTAATTTACTCACATGATAATTCCAAAATTCCCATAGCTGTACGTATATACTCGTACATCTGTACTCTTTTCAAAAAAGAATATTTTATAAATTACAATAATATTAATAATTCATCATTTTTTCTATCTATATTATTAATTTTCGAACTGTATAGGGGTTATAATAATAATAGTTAAGGAGTACCTGGTACACCAGAATTATACACCAGGACACCATCACCGGACATAGTTATAGTTATAGTGTGACATCTTATATTCATATCCTGCCTATCAAATATATATAAATCAAGTACACTGAAATCCGTACTTACTTACCACATTACACGTTACCACTCAATTATAATAGCTCTACTTGTTAAGAGAACAAAATGAATTAATGAAAATAAATATAGATTTATATATAAATACAAAAAGGTAGAGAGAGGATAGAACATTCTACGCGTCACAATATATATATATAGAGATTAAATATTTTATTGTTCAGATATATAGATTAAATATTTTATTGTTCAGATATATATTATATACATATTAAAATAATTTAAAGCATGTTTAGGATCGTACATAAAAAATTGCAACGGTCGGCAAATCGACGGAATGTTTTGTTCAATAGGTATGATAGACATTATAACAATGCCATATTATTACAATTATCAAATTTTTATCAAAAAAAGAATAATAAAGTTATAACATATAATGCTTTTGATATTTTACAAAAATCTTTTTTATCCACTGATAATAGAGGTGGTGGCGGCGGTACAAAAGGTCCCAACAAAGGTAATCGTGGTGGTCAAGGAAGACGTGGTCCTAACCAACGCGTGCCAAATAATCCTGGTCAAAATCGTGGTAAAAAAAAAGGTGGTGGTAAAGATGGAAATCAACCTCGAGTGAACTCTTTCTACCAAAAGAATAATAATAATAATAATAAAAAGAAAAATCAAGGATCACGTGGTCAAGCACGAGGAGGGAAAGGAAACAATCGCAACGACAAGCCCCGACAAACACCATTGTCGTTGAATCCAGATGCATTCGATGACCAAAAGAATAATAATAATAATAATAAAAAGAAAAATCAAGGATCACGTGGTCAAGCACGAGGAGGGAAAGGAAACAATCGCAACGACAAGCCCCGACAAACACCATTGTCGTTGAATCCAGATGCATTCGATGCCAGTGGAAAGTGGATTGCACCTTCTCAACGTGAATATAAAAAAGAACAACAAGCACGACGTATGCGAGACACGGACCAATTCCGAAAGGACAATTGGAAAGATGGACCAAATCTGAGAAGAAAAGGTGGTGAAGAACATGCTACAAACAAATATATTAATGATGGGCGCGAACATGATCTTGCGCCAAATCGTGGTGGGTTTCGCCCTCGTCACAAAGGCGGAGATGATGATGTAAAGTTGAAACCAGAATACATAACGCATGAAGACGTTTTAATTTATCAATTGGAAGATAATGTGGAATTTTTGAAATATGTTGAAAAAGAAACAGCTGAATGTTTGTTAAAATCAACTGATGGCGAAGATAGTTTAAAATTTGCATTGCGATTATTGCATTTACGAGCATCCCGTATACGTTTTTCGGATATTTTAAAAGATGCAAAGGAAGATTTAGAATATGGTTTCAAAGTGGCGGATATTGTTAAAACGATTAGGACGGAGGAGACGTATTCGAAACATCGTTGGGCAATGTGGTCAGAAAAACAACAATATGAAATAGGAGATATTGTTACAGTAGCAACAGATGATAACTTTGGTCGATATTTGTACAAGTTAACATCTGATGATGCAAGTATGCAAGGTCAACCAGGATTGCCTGGTGGATCTGGTTGGAAATGTTATCAATTCACCGATCCATATGTATATTCAAAAGTGGATGCAATGAATGAAATGTTTGAATTGTATTCAAGCTATGGTGACGATGGTATTCAATTTCAGCAATATATTGATGGATACAATGAACAAAAACCTGAATCAAAAATATTTAATGAAATTAATTCGAAACATACAAAAATCCTGCACAAGTACAGAGATATGGATATGGTTGGTACTGCGTTGAAAGAGTTTTGGGGCAAGCCTAATTTTAATATTCAGAAATTTGTAGAAATGAACCGGGAAGCTTCGACATATTTTGCTAGTTTAATGTTGGAAATTAGCGTGGAGAAAGAATTAGAATCGTTGGAATTAATGAAGCAGGGTAATGCTATGATAAAGAAGGCAATAGGGAATGATAGAGACAAATACGCAATTGCTCTTAAAGATAATACCATTCAAAACGATTATGAAATTTCAATTAACAATAAATCGGTAAATGACTATAAAAATACGCTGATGGAAAATATGAATATAAATTACAGCAATGAGAGTGGTATGAGCGAGGAAGATTTCAACGCTTTGAAAGAACAATTTGAAGACGAATTAAATAATTGTAGCCCTGAAGATTTAAAAATGCACTTATATGTAAAAAAGAAGATCCAATTGATACGAGATTCGTTAGCGGAACAAGGCCTTGATCTTAATGATCTGCATCTTGGTGAAGACGAATTGAAAGCGTTTCTTGGTGCGGACGAAAATATAATTGGTTTAGATGATATCATTAGCGAAGAAGATGATACTAGTTACGGCAGATTTTATGATTCCAATAAAACCGGCAATTTAACTAATCTGAAACAAGGTGTTCTAAACTACATGGAAATGCAGCAAAAAATGAGTAAAAATGATCGCAATTTAGAAATGAAAAGACGCTTGAAAGAACAGTACGATGGCGATGAATTGAAGAAGAAACTAAAAATATACGATTTAGTGAAAAAGATATTGGATGATAATATGTCCGAAGAATTTTGTAAATATGAAGATAATATGAACCATTTATATTCAAAAGAAGGATTTTTCAACGATGAATTTAAAGCCATTGAGAACGTTCATCAAGATTTGAAGTTAAATTATAAAAGCGGAAATTGGGGCAAAGACATTGGCTTAGCCGCTTCAAAAGACTTTTATTTATATATGAACGACGAGACACAGAGAAATGACGATAAATTTGTTGAAACTGACGTATATGCACGTTATCAAAGCTGGAAATTTTTGGAGTTGCAACTAGCGACAGATTTTGTTGAAACAAGTCATCATTTTTCTGGCATTCAAGACTTGAAAGACGCCGAGAAAGAGAAAGAATACCAAAGGGCTATGAGGGAACAAGGATTACCTATTCCTGTGGAACAACAGCTTCAAAATGAATTGCCAGATTTATTTTGGAATGATCAAGTGCCTGGTGAAGTGATACCAATTGTACAAGATAAAATCTACGATTTGAATCAAATGGATGGAGAATATTGGTCAGCTGAAAGACTATCCCAACACTTTCGTGTAAATCCACTCCGTGTAAAAGCTATTCTTAAAATTAAAAACCAAGCTGCTGGCAGAGTAGCTACAGATCGCGAGGAATGGTTGAAATTTACAAAAGAACGAGATTTAGTATTGAACCAAGTCTGTGAAATATGGAGCAAACGCTTGAAGCAGGAACATGATGGAAATATACCTTCAGATTTTGTTGTTGAATTAAAAGATATTAAAGATTTTGTTAAAAATGCGTTGAAGGGTTTAAATGAGGATGCAGATGGTGGTGGTGGTGCTGATGGCGGCGGCGATGATGATGATGATGATGCAGAAGTTGACAATGAAGTGGAAGTCGAGGAGGAGGATGCGGATAACAATGAAGATGAAGTAGTGACACTTGCAAGTGGTGAAGCCCATGACGATATACAATCTGTTGCTGATCCTGAGATGATTAATGATGCAAAAGAATTACATAAATTGCTTCAACAAATTGACGATAAAGGTTTGTGGATGAAAAATAAAGATATTACAGAAATGACTACAAAAACTATAACAAATGAGGATGGCGAGGAAGAAATTATTGAAGTTGAAAAAGAAAAAGATATAGCTCTGGAAGATAGAGATAATGATTATATATTTGATGTATACGACGATGCGATGAATCGGGCATATTTAGCTTTATTTCCATTGTATTTTGAACAATTTGTTGATCAAGATCTAGCTGGCAAAGCAATGCGAAAAAATAAACCATTTGCTGGATTAAATGAGAAAGATGATATGAGAAAAGCAAAAAAGAAAATAATAGATCGTGTAAATTATATACAACGTCGTAGACATCGCCGAAAAGATGAAACTGTTGGTTTCAGTGAAAAGCAACCAGAAGGATGGACATTGGATTATATCCCATTACCGTACAAGACAACCCTCCTCGCCACACAGACACAGAAACATGACTACTCCTGTGACATCGTCAGAAAACAGAGCAACTTCAATGAAGATATATTTTTGTTGCCCACATTATTGACGTAGATTTTATTTTAATTAATTGTGTATTTTTTTTTAAATAAAAACTAACACATTATATAAATATACACATCATCACAGTATTTCACAAAGAAAAAAAAATGGGTGGAAACAGAAAACGTGTCAAGTCACGACAAAGATACAAGGATGATAAGAAATGTATTGTAAAAAGAACATTAGAAACTGCTCCTAATAAATCAATTATTATCATCGAGCCATTTTATGGAGGTTCACATAAACAATTAATAGATTTATTAATTCATGAATTTAAAGAAAATGAAAACAGAAAAATTTATTTATTAACATTGCCAGCAACTAAATGGCATTGGAGATTACGTTGTTCTGCATTGTATTTCGCAGAAATGGCACCAAAGTTGTCTAGTAAAAATCAATATGTTTTATTTTGTTCGTCCATGTTTGATTTATCAACATTTCTATCTCTACGACCGGAGTATTGTAATAATATCATCGATGATTCTTCATCTTCTATAGTAAAAAAAATATTATATTTTCATGAGAATCAATTAGCATATCCAACAAGACAAGAAGATACATATAAACGTGAAATACGTGATTTTCAATTTGGTTATATACAAATATTATCATCTCTTGTTGCAGATCATGTTTGTTTCAATTCTGATTTTAATCGTCAATCGTTTCTTGATAACATTCAAGGCCATTTTAAAAATTTACCTAGTAATCAAAAACTAATTAAAGGTGATATAGAAAGAAAAATATATTCAAAATCTGAAGTATTATACTTTCCAATATGTATCAATAACAACAATAACAATATAAATAATAATAATATGATGCCAGAAGATGAACCATTGCATATTTTATGGAATCATCGTTGGGAACATGATAAAAATCCAGAAAGTTTTTTTCAAGTAATATGTAGATTAATAGAAGAAGTTGATAATGTATCCAGCATATCTCTTTCAGTTGTTGGCGAATCATTTGGAGAAGTGCCAGACATCTTTGATATATATAAAACGAAATTCACACAAAATAATAATTATTGTAATAAATTAAATGTAAAACATTGGGGATATGTAGAATCAAAGGAAAAATATTTTAATATTTTAAAAGATGCTGATATTGTTGTTAGTACAGCAAATCATGAATTTTATGGTGTAAGTGTATTGGAAGCAGTTTTACATAATTGTTTCCCTCTTGTTCCAAATAGATTAGTCTATCCTGAAATTTATAATAAAATACCTGATTGCATTTACAATACAGATAATCAATTGTTTAAAAAAATTAAAGATTTTGCATTACGTCCAAGTAGATTTCGTTTGAAACGAGATACTTATTTGTTGAAAATGAATCAGTTACAATTAGAACAATATATATGGAATGATTATAATGGGAAAACAAATAGTGTTGGAAATTTGAAATCAAGATATAAGAAATTGTTTCAACAAAATAATAATAGTCATCCTTATATACGCAGTAATAATATTAATGGCAATAATAGTAGTCCTTTAAGTTTTATCTTTACACTTTTGATGATGTTGTTAATGAATTTTTCATTTATTTATATATGGAACATTTTGAATGAGCGTTTGTAAATTGTATTTATACCAGGTAAACTGGTAAAGTTTGGAAGACGTATACACACGCCGCCGTATATTTTTTAAAAAATATTTTAACACAAAAAAATAAAAAAATATATATGTTTTATCTATATATATATATATACAAACGCTTCGTAGTTTATACACACATGTTACTCGATGTAGTATTTTTTATTTCTCTCTCTCTCTTTTGTCGTAATATTAAAATATCTAGACATATCCACCCATTTTTTTATGCAGATTTTAATTTTGGTTGAGCTTCCCATCCAGCATTACGATGCTTTTTTGCAATGATGGAAGGTATCAAAACTGCATATGCAACAAAGCCTAAAAATTTAGGCAAATCAGTATAATATCCAGCATTGAATCCTGTGTATGCATTAAATGCTAACATGGCTTCTACACCGATTAATAAAATGCGAGCTGGAACTGGCGGACCACTCACTTCTGGCATTCCCATAGGCGAAGTGTTGAAAATCACCATAAAGAATAATTGAGTGATAGCGCCACTTAATCCTCCTAACATGGCAAGTGCAGGAGGAAAACCAAGTGCAATCCCTCCACATATTGTCCCCATTACAAACAGAATAGTACCAATAATAAAGCTCAGATGTGACGCCAACGCTGCCCAAACTTTAAAATCTTTATGATTCATATCAATATTAAAACGTGAGCTTTCAGCTGTTTCATTCCATAACTTTCTGCAAGTCAACATAAATATTACTCCTGGTAATGACATTGCAGCACCTGCATACAATGCATATTGTTCTGTCCAAATAGATGACATGATAATATATGTATATATATATCCCTTTTCTTGAAAAATGTCTATACGTAAAAAAAGATTCTTTGTTTTTTACCAATGTAAATATATATAATTTCTATTTTTTCTATATGCATCAGCTTTTGTGCTTCCTCTGCCTCTTTATACTTCTTCATTTTATTAATACAACACACAGAAGGATATAGAATATATATACTTTCTTCTGTCTTACACCATTTCTATAGCAATGCTATTCAGTGCTATTCCTGATGGGAAAACGTAGATTTGGATCTGGAAGATCTATTCCATCAGAGAAAATGAGAAAATATACAATTGGTTTGATAGGAAAAGTATACTAATTAGAATAAAAGAAAAAATCACAATAATAATTTGTTTTGCGGAAATTATACTAAATCTAGACTAAAAAATATTTTCATCAATTTTTAATTTTTCAGGAAATTGTGTTGCCTATAGAAACCAAGAAAATGCAAATCAGTTTCTCTACTAGTAGTAAAACATATCTCTATACTAGTCGAGATCCTCGCCTCTTCGCTTACCATCTGTATACTGCGTCTTCGCTATATATCTATACAAACCAACATCCATCCAAAATATTTTTCATTGTTTCATCTATACTACCTCAACAACTACTACCGATTCACATTCATCGGTCGTTTCCATTTTGTTTCCCCACTCCCTCCATGATAGTAATAAAATTGACCTGTACCCTCATCAAACATCATAATCCACCCCTCCAACAATCCAAATGGATGTTTATCAGTCATACTTCCTGTATATTCATTAAAATACAAAACTTTCTGACTATTTGTTTTACAAAAATGAACACAAGCATACAATGAAGTAATACACATTTTTATCTCTTATTACGAGCGTCGCCAACACATTGTAAAAGCGTCGCAACATGCAGTAATCATGAACATCACAAAAAATACAGCAATTGCATATAAAATGGCACCTACGATTGCTAACGAGTTCAACACTTGTATTATCACCACTACGATTAAAACATGACTATAAATGGTAGGATCGCATACTGCTGGATTACCAGAACTTGATACTAAACTAACTAATATCCATCCATATACAAAAGAGATTATCCATAAACAAATAAACATTGGAAGGACACCACCAGAATCATCTTTGCCACCATCCTTACCGATTTTAACAATAGCTGAACAGAAACTACATGATTCAAACAACACCAATATCATAAAAGCTAATGTATTTGGCAACAAATTGTATTGATCTAATTTGTCTCCATTAATCATATCTTGAATAACTATGACAAAACCATAAATTAAAAAACCTATCAAGCCAACAAGAAATAAAAATAATAAATAAACAGCAGCTGCTTCATCACGAGGAATCGGTTCATTATTATTTTGACGCCGAGCTTCTAATCTATTTCGACGTTCATCAACCCAACTTGGTTGTCTTTGAAGAATCTTGTTATTATTATTTCTTTGTTCAGATCCATCACATATTTGCACATCAGATTCAACGCGTATAGCTGTTAATACAGTTGGTTCTTCCACTTTTGTTGCGACGACTGCATTATTGATATTGTTATTGTCATTATTATTATTAATATTATTACTACCGCCACTATTATCACCGCTATCATCGTTACCACCACCATTGTTTCCTCTTACTGTACCAATAACAGCATTACCAACATCATATGCTGTATTAAACCCGAACATTGCAACTTTTTTTCCGGTAGAAAAAATTGAGCCAAGCATACTATTGCTACTACTATCATTGTTATTGTCATTTGGAGTTGTTTGTGATTCCAAATCAGTCAAATCACCATCACTATTATTTTTCGCCATATTAAAAACACGTTTTATTATTTTCACACAAAGTATCAAGAGAAAATTAATTATATATACCAGATTTCAGAATTAATATTTCAACACATATTTCTTATAATTTTATATTTTATATATATATATATATATATTATACTTCATACAACATATCATAAAAAGCAAAAGAAACATTTGAAAAAGTGTTTTTTGTATATAATTAATTTGAATTTCAATTATTTTTTCAATGCACCACAATCAACTTTTTTTTTTTTTAATAATAAATACCGTAGTAGTATATTATGTTTTGTACTTAAAATATCCTATATCTGAGTTTTACACGCCTCTCTATACCTTAACCTATTTTTTTAAAAAAAAAAAAATAATACTTTTTCTTTTTTTTTCTATAAATATGTACTTGTAATGTTGGTAATATTTACTCTCTAACTCTATTTTACTTCTTATTTTTATTTCTAGGTCTAATTGTTTTTCTACGTGATCTTTTTTTATTGCTATTGTTGTTATTATTAATAGTAGACGATGATGATTTTTTACCACCACTGGTGGTACTGCCAGTATTATTATTATTTTTGTTCTTTTTTTTCCCATGACTATTATTATTATTATTATTATTTTTTTCCTCCTCCTCCCCTTCCGCATCATCATTTTCAATGGATATATATTTCTCTGATACTAATGATTGTGCTTGTTGTACAATTTGTTTTGTTTTTGCACGAACATTTTCCAATTGCGATTTTAATAACATTGCTTCATCAATCATATCACGGCTTATTTCATTATTAGTATTGTCATCATCATCATCATTGCCATCTTCCTCTTTTTCTTTATAATTATTATTATTATCTTTCACATTACTACTACCGGCAATAATGTCAGGATAATTACTATCACTTAAATTAAACGTAGTAGTTCTTTCCACATTACTGATAATACTACTATTAGCATTACCAACATTATTGATAGTAATATCAACATCGTATTCATTATTGATAGAATTGCTAAATTTCAATTGTGTCACTTTACTTTGCAATTGTCCAATGACAGAATTATTTTGTAAAATTTCATTCTCATGTTCTTTTTGCAATTCATGGCGCAATAATGATGCTTCTTCTATACGTGTGTTTAAATATTTTGTCATTGATTTTTCTTTTTTTAATTTCTTAATCAAATCTTTAATTCTCAATTCTTTACTATTCAAAATCTCTTGAATGGAGTCAATTTCCTTCGCATGTTCTTTATCTTTTGCACGTAAAACTGCTTTTATATCATTTACTTTCTTTAAA
The DNA here is from genome assembly GCA_900128395.1 of Stramenopiles sp. TOSAG23-2. Taxonomy (NCBI): domain Eukaryota; species Stramenopiles sp. TOSAG23-2. The sequence goes on from LT649583.1 coordinate 11,784, forward strand.
AACTTTAAATTTTCTTTCTTTAACTTTTTTTCACTTGATTGTAATGCATTAATTTCTAATAAATGTCTATTTTTCGTTAGTTTTATCATTTTGGATTCTTCCACAGCATCTATATCATCTTTATTATGTTGTAAATGTTTTAAACTTTTTTCATAATGTCTACATTTTTTATCTAATTCATTTTTCAATAATCGTAACTTATGTATTTCAGAACGTAATTCACCTTGCGTATGTAATAAATTGTTAAAATCCATGATATTAATTGTAGAAGATGGAGCAACCGTTGTGAGATTTTCTTCATCATCACCTCCTTGTTCCATGTCCTTATTTGAATAATTGCCATTATTATTATTATTATTATTATTACTGCTACTATTAATATTAATAAATCCAACATTTCTTACAGCTGTTTGTCGAAGTTCATTGTTTAAAATTTCATATTCACGATTTTGATGTTTTAAATAATTAAATTCTTTTGAATTTAAATTTATTGTTTCCAATAAACTTAAATTTTTTTGATACAATTTCATATTTTCTTTCCTTAACTGTTTAAACTCGTTATTGTTCATATAATTATTATTATTATTATTTGTTGTTGTAATACCATTTTTATTGCTAATATTTTCAACTGCATAACATAAACGTTGCAATTCTTTTTCACGTATTCGAACTAAATGTTCACGATTACGTAATAAAATGAATTCCATGTTATTTATATCATTTGTATTTGCAGTAGTTATGAAACTTTTACGTTTACTTGTATTTAAATTTGGCGATGAATTCATATTATTAACAATGCGGGTAAAATTTGTATAACCAATAACTCTCATTGCTTCTATCACTTTTTCTTTTGATGTAATATTTCGTTTTTGTTTAATAATTGAATGATTTGTTAATTCCTCATGTTGTCTATATCTTCTATTGGGTGAGGATGTACCATCGTCAGTAAAATTTGGTACAGCTGGTTGTATTAAATTTGCATTTACAATGGAATCAATTTCCATTTTAAAACTACCATGCAATTCTTCCACACCTGTTGAACGTAATATCATTAAAATATTATCTTTCGTTATTCCACCACCTGCCATAATAATTAAATTTGATCTTTCCTCTTTCACTTTTTCAACACAACGACAGATGGCTGACGTACCTTCTTCTGCTTTACTAGCACATCCACTTGTTAACAATCTATCAACATTTAAATGTATCAATCGTTGAAGGGATGCCATAATATCTAAGCACAAATCGAAGGCACGATGAAATGTAAATGTCATCTTTAATGATCGTGCTAAGTCGACAAATTCCGAAGTTGTTTTTAAATCAATTTTATAATCTTCAGTCAACGCACCAAAAACTATGCCAGCAGCACCACAACGTTTTGCCATACGCACATCGTCTAACATCATATCTATTTCTTCGTTGGTATATGTAAAATCACCACTACGAGCGCGTATTAATACATTTATTGGTACATTATGAAGTGCACCTACATGGCAAGCACGTGTTAACAATCCACAACTTGGTGTTAAACCATCAACATCTAATGCACTACAAAGTTCAATTCTTTTCGCTCCCCCTTCTACAGCATTGACAACAGAAGCATATGAATCACAACATATTTCAATGATTGGCAATGAGGATGTGGGGGTGAAAGATAATGCCATATTATCCTTTTTCTTTCTTTCTTTCCTCTTCTTCTTCTTTGTTCTTTCTTATTATAATTCTTTTCTTTTATATTATGTTATATACTATTATTGTCTGCTACATCTACATCTACATAATGTAATATAAATATTGATTTTTTATTAATTATAACTGTCAATCTGTCAATATGCAGGTAAAATGCCTGATCTAAAGTACGATTATTAGAGTACGGAAAGAACAAATTGAAATGAGGAGAAATAATTTCAATACTTACCACATCGAGTGATTGAAAATTATTTTTAATATGCATAGGAAAATGTTCATTTTAATTTTTTTTCATTTTTGGCCTAATTATATTTGGACAGGGAAATGTAAAAATGTATGCCAGCTGGCTGGGCTGGCCAGTCCTGTATGCGAGATGCGAGAATTTTAATTTCAGCGTGGTGGGTCGGTGGGTCCGTCAGAATTTGTTTTTAAGGTGTATATCACACTTTGCATTTCTATTATGCATACTATTAATATTCTGTTTAACAAGTGTGGGCTTGTATTATACCTTAACCAAAAATGGATGAAAAAATACCGTATTATAGGATTCGCATATTCTATATTAAGATATATATGGGAAAAATAGATAAGACAATACAAACAATTTGATACATCATAAAATACATCAATCGATAATATAACGTAAAACCGTATAATTGGCAAAAAAAGAAAATAATATAGTAGATGCTTTTCAATAATAATATATTGTGGTATATAAAATAGTGATAATAATAATATGAAAGTTTTTAGAAATTTAATTCTTGGTTTTTTTCTTGGGATTTTTGTCATATTAATGCTTACGGTACTACCAACATTAAGATATGAAAATAATATTGGATCATCTTTTTTACGTAATGATTTTCATAAACGTATCAAATTAAAGTTAACATCTAAAATAGACGAATTGTCGAATTTAATATCTGTTGATAAAATCGTTGGTGTCGTATATAATAAAAGTAAATTTCATCAAATGGAAAAAGATATTTATCATATTGTAAATTATAGCAAGACAAATATAATTGAAGCAAAAAAAAAATATACAGCTATATTAGATAAAATGACAACAAAAGAAGAATTGAAAAAAAAAACTAATGATGTAACACAATCGAACTTAAGCACAAAAGACACAGATGCTGCAAATGAACATTTAGATAAATATACAAAAGCAATTCGTCAAGCACGAAAAAAATTACTTCAACGTTGTCCTAGTTTAAATATAGAAACTATGAGTAAAGTTGGAGTTGAACCTGGATCATTAGATATTGTTATAACAACCGCTAATTTTACTACATCTAATACAAATGAAAAGGCTAAATTTTATATAAAATATCCTGTCGATATGGAAACTAATAAATGCGAACCTCGTGCAACAACGTCCCAATTTGAAAGCAAAAAATGGGAAAACGTCTCTTTTAGATGTGATCATACATCAAGTAAACCATGTTGTGTACAAAATCCTTCAACTGATTATGTAAATGGCAATTGGGGCCATTGTGTATCAGCTTCTAAAGCGAATGACAATTGTAGGTGTAAAGATTGTTTTGATTATCGATTTCGTCGAAATTCGTTGTTGTTCAATGAGATACGATTTCAACTAAGATCGTTAGAAAATAATGGCGTGTTTGTAAAATCAAGTAAACATCCAGATGGGATTATTGGTAAAATTTTTATTGTCTACAATGATGGTACAGGCAATCCAGCACCTACTTTTTTGCAACCAGATCATCCAAATGTAATTGCAGTACCACACAAAATTTTATGGAACGCATCTGGAAGCATGGAAGGTTATCCAAGTGCTAATAGAAATGCAATAGCAGCTCAATTACATCATATTCCTGGTCTAGGACAATATGTTATGTATTTAGAAGATGATATGTTTTTGAATATTCCTCTACGTTTTGGAAAAGGCCATAATAAATACATAACCGATGATGGCCGCATTGTATCGTACTTGACAAACCAATGGATAATGTCTCATCCACAGCCTGAACATGGTTGGCCTGGGTAAGTAAATTCTATTCCCCTACACCTAAAAAAACAGACACCCTCTAACACATCATCACTCATTCATACGCTACGCCTCACAGTGCAATGTGGAGCAGTCTAAGGGCACTTGAAAAAATATTTGGCAAGCGTAATAAATTATCCAAAAGCCGTGTAAAAGGGATGGAAAATATTACAATTGGAAACCGTGCTGCGGAGAAAGAACACGGTCCACGATTTTGGAATAAATGCGCAATGGAAGAGTTATGGAGGCTTTGGCCTGAAGAATTTGCAGCAACAGTTAAACGGACGTTGAATAATAAGAAAGATTTCCAAACAATTACGCATTTAGGTATGTTCATGGAAGATCTTGGACTTGGAACAAATATTGTGAAAGAAGGTAGTATTTGCCATGAGGTACATACATCATCTGATACTAAATATACAAAATTTGTCGGTGGAATCTGTAGTACTTGGAAAAAGAAAAACATAGATTGGCTACAAGTACAAGGTGATGGTATTAGCGATGAATACATGGAAAGCAAACGTAGTGCACGTGGGCATATACGTTGGGCATGGCAAGCAATAATGGATGCGATGTGGCCTAAACAATCCATGTTTGAAAATAGCCCATTTGGTGATGAATATTATGAACGATTAAATATGTTAGAAGAAGGACAAAAGTTGTGTAAGCTGTAAATATTAATGTCAAAATAATATTTATATAATGATGTTTAAAAATACTGGTATTATTAATATATATAATAAGTTATTATATAATAAGCTTTTTTATAAGAATTATTATAATAATATTAATAATACTTGTGGTGTACAATATCTTAATCTATATTATTAATATAAATACACATTATTGAAATACACCACAAAGAAAAATAACAGAAAACATATCAAATTCCTTTTAAATATAGTACACGTATTACTTTTATTACATTGCATATTACACAATTGTTATAATATATATTATGAGTGAAACCTCAAAAGAAGTTGAACATATTGTTTTATTAAAATTGAAAAAAGATTTATCATCAGAACAATTTGGTGAATTAAAAGTTGCAGTTTACGACTTGAAAAAAATACCTGGTGTTACATACCTTTCATTTGGCGAAAATTTTACAACGCGTGCGCAAGGATATACTCACGGAATTATCGTTAGATTTGAGAGCAAACAAGCAGGAGACGATTACCAAACCCACGAATTACATGTTACTGTTCTAGGTTTATTGAAAAAAGCACTTGATACAGATGATGGACCACCTGTGTTGGCAATGGACTACGAAGTATTATAATTGAGGATTGTTACAAGAGATATTATAGTCGCCGTGTTTATAGAGAAGAAAGAATACAGCATGATGCAAAGCATGAAGATCTTCTTATTATATTGCTTCCGCCTCTCCTGGAAATATGTCTATTTCATCGCCATAACAATGATTTTTTTAATGTGTGACAACCATGATGTTATTATCACAGCACAATCATCGTCTCTATTAATAAATGATTATGATTATGAATTATCCAATATATATTCAAAAATTGGAAATGAATATTTTAGAAATCATACGTTTGAAGATGCTATTACATATTACAAAAAAGCAGTTAATTTAAATTATTTTCATGTACCTGCTTTGGTCAACCTTGGTGTTGTATATGTTGAGCAAGATAATTTAGTGGAAGGGGAAAAATATTTTAAACAAGCAAATGAGCGAAGTGGAGAATATTTATATCATGTACAAAACGGTCTTGGCAGCATATATCTACAACGGGGAAATGGAGCAAAAGCCTTTACACATTTCATGAACTCCGTAATCATAGCAAAAAATAAATTAGATCCTTCAGTTGATGTGTATGAATATCAACAAAGTCTATCCAATATAGGGCTTGTATTACGATCAGCTTCAAGTTCAGATATTAATGATATTCGTACACAACTTAAAGCATACAATTTACCGATTGATTATCGATATTATTTTAAAAAAGCCCTTGAAATAGTTATAGATGACATCAATGTATATCGTAATTTTCATAAATTAAAATGTTTAATTCACATTATTCAACCAGGCAAATGGGAGAAGAAGACGATGACAAAAAAAAAGGTAACAATTGATTTAAAATCACCACCAACAACAATTAGCGAGACGAAAGGCAAAGTACAATTATTAAAATCATATAATTCATTTCATTTACAAAATGGTTTATTTTATGGTAAAAAACCGAAAACAGTTGGTGATGGTAAAAGCAAAAAATTAATGACAGAACCAATGAATGATTTTTCACCATATTATTACATCAAGTCATCAGGGACAATGAAAGAAGACGTATTATTCGTATATAAAGATCGAAGTACAAATTTATATTCTATATCAAATATTTATATAGATGGAAGAGCTGTTGGTACAATACATGATGGATGCAATGTATTTTTACGAAGCAATGATTATTTACCACCTGCATCGATATTTGGTAAACTCACTATGGATATGCCTGATATTGGAGATAGTAACTATATTCAAAAACATTTTAAATATGCAATTAATATTGTGTCAAGATGGACGGATAATTATTATCACTTTTTAATTGAATCAATACCACGTTTGATAATAATGTTGAAAGAACAATCAACAATATTAAAAAAGATTTTAAATGAAAAAGATGATAATCACAAGATGAAAAAATACGAGAAGAAGAAAATAATAACAATACCAATTATTGTTCAAAAAGGACCGTCGTATATCAAAGAATTGTTGAATATTATTATCGAAAATCATATGAAAATGTCTACTACCGTCAACGAGGATGAACCAGTAAATTTGAATTATTCTATTGAATATTTAAGTGATAATGAAATTTATCATGTGGAACAAATGTTTACCATTGAATCACATGGCGATCGAAATTTATTTAATTTAGAAACTGCTGGTTCAAGATATGCATTACAAGAAGCACAAATGTATTTCAATTCAATATTTTTGTCATCCTATTCTAATTCATCTTCATTGCATCGTAATAATAATATGAACGATAATAATATTGTTATATTTGTATCACGTTCATTATTCCATTGTGGCGATGAAAAATATGAAACACAACATTTAAAAGGTGTTCCAAAGAAAAGGCTTTTAAGCAATCATGATGATGTAATCCAAGCTATTAAGATGCATGTTGACGCATTGAGGAAGAAAAAAATATATGAGTTTAAGATTGAAAATGGATGCCAAACAATGAAAGAAACTATTCAAATGTGGAAGAATGCTCATACTATTGTTGGCGTCCATGGAGCTGGACTTTCTAATATGATATTCACAAAAAGTAGTATTCATCATAGTAATAATAAAAATAATTATTATGAGTATGATGATGATAATGTAGTGACATTAATTGAAATTACACCGTTAGAACCAGCATTTCGTGATTATTTTCATTTAGCTAGTAGTTTAAATATAAAATTATGGGCAATTGCAATGGCGAAAGAAGGCATGAGGAATAGTTATTTAGCTCATCAAATTAAATTAAATGTTGGAGTTTTAAGAAATATACTCAAAGTAGTCGTGAAGTGAGAAAAGTTCGTATATATGCATAATATGGATATGAAATTATGGGCAATTGCAATGGCGAAAGAAGGCATGAGGAATAGTTATTTAGCTCATCAAATTAAATTAAATGTTGGAGTTTTAAGAAATATACTCAAAGTAGTCGTGAAGTGAGAAAAGTTCGTATGCATAATATGGATACGATATATAATATATGATCGATAATCATAGTACGAAGAGAGAGAGAGAGAGAGAGAGAGATGCGACAAAAATTTCAATACACGAGTTCCGTATATAATATACGATCGTATATTAAAATTATTACGTAGTATATATATTATTAATCCCATGTCATAGATTTATCTTCTTTAATCCTACCATCAACTTTTGC
>LT649584.1:0-19380 GCA_900128395.1 Stramenopiles sp. TOSAG23-2
ATCCATAATCAAAATATTATTATTGTATTAGCACAACACAATGTGCCAATAATCTTCAATCAACTTAAACTATAGTACACACAGCTCACAGCCATTCAGAATTATAATAAAATATATATATCTAGACTATGGTATATTTGTATTATATTTTAAATAGACGGACATGTACTAAAGCATAAAACAATTCATTCAAAACAACAGCTGCCTACATGCACAAACACACACACACATATATACATATAGATATACATATATAACGAAAAATTTAGCAATAAAAATATGAGAGTATTAATATTATTATTAGTAGCAGCTACTGCCGTAGCAGCACTTGATGATGGATCAACTGTTACCTTGTTTGAAGTAAAAGATAACATTTGTGGTGAAACTGTGAACTTTCCGGCGAAATATGCCAAATTAGCAGAAAAATTTGACAAAAACTTAAAAGAAGGTACATGTTTAAGCGTCGGTTACACCCAATTTGTTAAAAACACAACGAAAAAAACACCAATTGGAACATTTACGGTGGAAGAATTCAAAAAACCATCAACTGTTATTGAAATCCCATTAATTAGAAAAAAGAAAACAATGCAAGAACATCAAAAATTAAATGCTTGGAGAGCACAACAAACTGATGGAAATATTGTTTTAAAAAATTTACAAGATTCAGAATATTACGGACCAATTTCCATTGGAACTCCACCACAAGAATTCTTGGTTATATTCGATACTGGTTCCAGTAACCTTTGGGTTCCTAGTAGCACTTGTGATAAAACGAAATATCCATCCTGTGCAAATCATACGCTGTATGACCATACTAAATCAAAAGATTATAAATCCAATGGGGAAACTTTTACTTTACCATATGGATCCGGTGTATGCTCTGGTTTCTTATCAGAAGATACAATTACATGGTCGAATTTCACCATATCTGGTGGTACATTTGGGGAAGTAACGAATGAGCCTGGTGCAGTATGGGAAGAAGTTCCATTTGATGGTATTTGCGGTATGGGTTTGCCAGGTATTGCAGTTGATAAAGTTACAACACCTTTCACATATTTAATGAATGAAAAAGTTTTGGAAGACAATGTCTTTGGCTTCTATTTATCATCGGATGAAAAACCAACAAGTGTATTAACTTTAGGTGGAGCGAATAAAGATTATTATGTTGGGGACTTTACATATGTACCAACACAAAAATTTCTTGGCAATGCAGGATATTGGTTGATTCATGGTGATGATATCAAAATTGACGGTACCTCTATGGGTTCATGCAAAGGGTTCCTTTCAGGAAATAAATGTCAAATGGTTGTTGATACTGGTACAAGTGTATTAACAGGCCCGAGTAAAAAAATTGCTCCAATCATTTCAAAAATTGGAAATGTTACTGCTGATTGTTCTAATGTAAACACGTTGCCAAACATTACCTTTACGATTGCAGGTAAAGATTTCAATTTATCCCCTGAATTTTATGTCATCAAAGCACCAAATACTCCAGGTGGTCCAGATCAATGTCAATTAGGAATAATCTCAATGGATCAGTTGGGTCTATGGATTTTAGGAGGTACGTATACATATATAGTTTTCTCATGAATTTTTTCTTCACATATATATATATATATTCTTTTTATATACTTTTTTATTTAATAGCATCAAACTAACATACATTTATAAATTAGATCCTTTTCTTCGTGCGTATTACAGCGTCTTTGATCCTGTTAAGAATCAAGTTGGTTTTGCAACTGCTGTACAACATTAAAAAGAGGGAATGTGTAGAAAAATATTATATGTTGCATAAGCATTTATATATTTTATATATATTAAATATATATATTAATATTGCAAGACAGATTATAATATGATATGCAATGTGTGTATATATATATGTTGTAACACGTAGGTTTCAGTATATATATATATACAAACAAGAATAAGAAAGTCACCAACAATAAAATGAATTTACAAAATACGAAAGTAGGTATCATGTATTACATGTACTAGTGTGGAGTTCAACAATAAGGCTAATGGCTGTGGCTAAAAGTTGGAATACCACCAGGTTAAGGTGGTAGTGAATAGTATGACTGTCGAGAGGAGTGACGTAAAATTATACTAGCTAGTCCTTAGACTAAAAAATATATGTCCTCTTTTACAGGAACTATGTAGCAGTGGTACGCTTTTACGAGGATTTAAGGATGGAATTTTCACTTCAAACTTTTGTTGTTGTGTAAGCCTGGTATTCCAGCCATTCATCCACTTTGAGCTCTTTATTTTATTAAGGGATGAAAAATGTAAAAATCCATCGTCAAATATCGTCACATCGGGATTATTTCAAGACGACCTGTGCACCTGTATATAATACAGTAATAATAATTATTGTTGTTGATTGAATTGAATGAATGAATTAACAGAAGGAGTAAAATGTACAACATGTGTGTGATATGTTATTGGCAGAAGAAATAATAATTGATGTCACATATACGATACGACATATACATTCACACGCACACGTATATAGACTTATACACCCGTGAATAGTAGAATATCTATCTATCTATCTATCTATCTGTATATATATATATATATATATTAACTTTTTTGTTGCATGCCTAAACGTTTTAAGTCATTTTCATTGCCCCGTATAAATATTGCAAGTACAAAAAAGAAAAAGAATAATAGAGACAACAACGACAAGGATAATAACTACATTTATAATTATAGTTTATTGATGTCTGAGGAAGAACATAATTCGAAAAATACAGCTATGAATACACCTATGAAAAACGATGACGAGGTAGGCAATGGTGTTGATGTAATTATGACTTGGAAAAGAAAAGGTTTACCTCATATACTTTTGTTTTTTTCAACTGTAATATTACTTGCAGCATCAATATGTCGCCTTGCACCCGTCGCGGCTATATATCTACTTTTCTTCTTCATAATTAATCAATTATCATACAAGCATTTATCGTCTTGGATCGTAATATTTACATGCCTAACAATTGTAGCAGTTGTAACATGTTTGGGGCACGCATTGGTTCTAATATCCAACTCTATTGATTCTTTTAAGTTATCGGAAATTGTTATTAGAACATTTGAACCAGTAGACGTTGTTAGCGCGGACACTTTTCTATTATATGTCGTGCCTGATATCGTTGTCGCTATTTTCGCTATTCTTGCATTATGCTTTGCAAAGCGTGAACGGCTTCGTATGGCAAATGCAGTGGAAATGGTTGGAAACTATGAGCACAATGATGAAAGGAAACAATCCGAAGACAATCATGATGTGAACGAGGATAAAAAGTTCATTACGATGTCATTTTCAATATGTTGCTGCAGCCAAAAATTCATCAATGATGCATATAGGGCATTTTGGAATTATGGCACAGTACTTGCCTTGTTAACCGGATGTGTTTTGAATATATCAATCATTACATGTTTCACGTATCTAATATTTCTAGCAACTTTAGTTATTTGGGGTGCCAGAATTGGACGATTTCGATTTTTTTATGAAAAAAGTATTTTTTTAATTAAAAATTTTATATTTTTCGTTGTGATATCATGGTATGTAAGTTTGCTATGTACAGCAGATGACTCAAATTTAGAGAACGATTTAGACAAAGTTTTTTATAATATTGGATTTCGTGGTTTGAGTTGGAAAGAACCAAATTGGTACAATTGGGGTTCGTATTTTTCATTTTTATTTCTATTTTTAGGATGTACGCATATTGAAAGTATGCGCAGTCAAATGTTGTATTCCTCAAATTTATTTTACAAAAATAACAGCAAGAATGATGATGAAAGGATTCAAGACGAATCGTTTATGGAACAAGCAAGTAAATCATTACTAGAAAACGATGCAATGTCATTAGAAAACGATAACCATAGAGTATTAACGATAACAGAAGGAAAGGAGACGTTCTCAAAGCACCCTTCGTCATATATGTCGTCGGTAACTGGATTTTTTAACATGGAAATATCAAAATCCACACATACAGCAATATTTGTCGGTTTAGTACTTTTATGGCCATGTACATTCCCAACAGCTACAATATTATTTATGCCATTGGTACTATGGGCCACTTTGGCATTATGTTTGTCATTTACGCCAATTATTAATACATTAACGCATCGGAGAACATTAACTTTTATATATATGTATTCAATATTATTATCATTAACAATGTTTATATGTGACTTGCATGTAATAAAATACTCGTTTGGGATAAGTAAGGATTCATCAAGCGTGGATACGTTGCCGTCCTTTCTTGGCGTTGCATGGTCGTCATTGGGCGGAAAAAGAATTTTTACACAATCTATCGTCTTAATGATATTGTCATGGAATTTACGTGCCCTAAGTGATAGAAAATATGTTGAAATGATACCACATGTTTCCACTGATACTTACAGCGACGATGATAACGAAAGTAACAACAACAATAGTAGTAAAAGCACCAGTAACGAAGATAATGCCACGTTAAAGTCTAGTATCGAAACAAAGGAAAAGAATCGAAATAACAAAAAAATTTCCAAATATAATAATGAAAAGAGCACAATTTCGGATGAAAATTTAAATATTGGATGGAATGAAAATTTTAGTATATTGAGAAACGTTTCGAATGAATTTGTTCACTTTCTCAATGACGCGTTACGTACCTTAGAGGTACTTGTCAATATTTTCATAATAAGTTGCACAACATATACATATGTATTGGTCTTGATTGTCATATATTTATGCGGTTTAACTTCTGTCAATGTACTAAATGCTATCTATCTATTATTTTTCGTCGTGTTTATTATAAATTCAAAATGGAGAAAACGATATTGGCGTGCATTAGTCGTCTATGCTTCATGTGTTGTATTTTTTAAATACATCTGGAAATGCTTCCCAACGTTGCTTCCAGCTCAAATTTTGGGTTTAACAGATGGACCTAAAAAATTAGAAATGTTTGGTTTATTTTTCTCTAGTGGCACACACGTGCAAGAAAATCAAATTGATTTCTTCTTTTCATTTATTATATTGATGTTTTCATCATGGCAACTAACTATGTATTCAACAAATACTCAAAGAAATGGACAAACCCATCTTACGAAAGCGAAACGAAAATTGTCACCTTTTTTTTCTAATTTACTAGACTTACCATCACGCATGTATGCTGAAATTGGATTAATATCTACGTCTATTGCGGTTTTGATATGCAGCCTTATGTCACCAACGTTGTTTAATTTCTTTGGTGTGATCAATGTAGCTGGTGTTTGGTATTTTGCAAGTGACCCTTTGATAGATCAAAACATTAAGACGAAAAAGTTACGTTGGTGGCTTTTTATTTTTATAATTATCGAAGGCATCTGTTTAATAGCGTTGTATCTATATCAATTTAAATTCATGCGAGTGAACGCAATCAACTCTATATTTCAATGCAACTGCGATTTTGAAATTGTTGATCAGAATGAATGGCAATGCAAACCGAATGCCACAGCAGCGTCAATGTTGACAAATGGAACAAAGCCTTCCAATAGCAATACCTTTTGTAACTTCCTATCGCAAAGTGAAGTTGGATTGCGTAATTTGAATCATTTTGAAAATAATATTGATGCTGTTGATCCGTTTGTATGGTTAAAATCACCACTTACGTATGGCCTATTGCCGCGCTTAATTTCATTTGTTTTATTTGTGTTTCAATTCCAATATTTGGGGAGCAGCATGGCTCGTAAAGGTGTTAGACTGTCTCAGCGAAAAGTCGTTGATGATATGTATTTCGCAATGGTAGAAGAAGACGAAGAATTAGATGCCAACGGCAATGATGATGTTACAAATGAAGAGAACGGCGAGAATGGGAAACGCAGGAAGTCGCAAAATGACGATTTCTACAAAACGTTGGTTACAGCATATAAAACTTTATTGGACGTATTGATATATCTAGTATATTACTACGGCGGTTTGATCGGGATGGCGATTTCTGTTTTCTTAATAGTTGATGAGCCATCCGCCATAAATTTTGTATTAATGTGTTGCCTTGTATTTGTAGTGTTGTTCTCAAGCAAAAATTCTTGGTGCAACAGATGCTCCAATAAAACAGAAGGACACATGCCTTTGTGGTATGGAGCTTGGCGTGTAACATTTTTTTTCGGCTTGTTTCGCGGATTAGCTTTATGGATTTACCAATATCATTCCATACAGTCATTAACAGATACATATGAATGTTGGATCGAGTGGATAGGATTGTTTAAAGCCTGGGAAGCTGATTTACCGCACTCGTGTAAGGATAATACGACATGGAAACGAAGTGCATGGCCTATGATGTACGAGCTGAGCCAAAACGATATTTTTCTAGTGATGGCAAGTTTATGCGTTCGTTACTCTATATCTTACAAGTGTGATGCCGAAGAAATCGATCGAACATGGAAACGGGAAGAAGAAGAATCATATATTTATAAATCGAAGAGTATTACAGAAAAAGAGCAGAAACGCGACGATGATAACGAAGGTGAAACTATGAAAACAGACGAAGATGATGTTAAATATAAAGTACAACGGCGATATCGGTTGTGGCACATTGGTCTACGAGCAGCTATGCGAGAATATTTCACATTTTATGCTGCATTTGATATTACGGTTTTTATGCTCTTGGTGGCATCAATATCGCATTTAGATGCCTTTGCTATCATATACATGTCTTTTGTAGTTGGGGCTATATTTAGCAATTCACGCGTGTTGAATACTAACATTTGGAAATTATTGAAATTTTTCATCGCAGTTGCCATCATTATTAGATATGCAGCAGAGATAAAATTTCCAGAAGATACTACACTATTAAAACGTTGGATGATATATTTGAACGATGCTAATATGAACATCTTGCCTGGAATAACATCCTGGTTAGGATTGGACCAATCTTCCGCTACAGGTAAATCATGGTCCTTTGATTTTGTCACATTAGTGGCATCTGTGATGCATATTGAAGTAGTTCAAAATTTTGAGCAGAAGAGGGGCAAATCGTTAAGAAATTCTGCTGACTTTGTCCCGTCAATTTCAAACTTAGACGATTATACATCAAATACTTCAGGCATTTGGGATAAGTTACAACTGGTGGTGACGGAAAATATTACACTTTTTGCTGTATTTATTTTACTCGTCTCAGGAGCATTTCTTGCGGCAAATGATTACAATTTTTTTGCATTTTCATACATCGTTTGTGCATCAAATTTAATTTTATCTAGAAAAGGGGCGAGACAAATCAAAGCTATACGACGCATTCGTAAATTTAATGCCCTGATCTTCTTTGTCATTGTCCTATATCAAATTCCGTTTATAAATATATCCTTGGATTCAGTTGAATATGAGGCGATTCATGGAAGTATGCCGAAGATCCCATACAATTGTATGGGATCTTCCAAAGTCTGGTGTCAATATAGAACATTTTTTGACTTATATAAATATGCACCAGTCGGATATAAGAATATAACAACTATATCTTGTGGATGCGCAATTAATGGTACGAAACACGTTTGCATTCATCGTTGCATAAATGCGTTTGAGGAGCCTTATTTAATGTCAAGCCATTTAGCTGTTTTTCTTGTCTTAACAGTCGTCTTCCATTTCCAACTTCATCCTGCATACAAAATGTTTAGTATTCCACACTTGATACGAACTTCACAATTAAATGCTTCTTTAGTAAAAAACACTGCTGAAAAAGAGAAACAAATAATTGCTTTGTCTTGGTTGAAAAGGATCCAATCACAATTTTTGATGGAACAACGATTACGCACAGTAATAAAGAAGGTAGAAGTGTGGCAGCATGAAGTACGTAATGGTGGTTTGACTGGAAAGGAGACGTTAACTGAAATATTACCAACTGCACCAACAAATTTGAAAGTTAAGAAAATAACTTTTCAAGAAGATGCATTTGAAAATGTAAAAACAATATTAAGTTGGGATTCCAATAATGATGGAGATGATAAAACTGCAAAAACATTAGGAATTTTTTACAAAATAGCTGTACAAAAATACCCGTCTCTTACTTTGCTGGGAAATTTTGATATTGTGGCTAAGATAGAAGGTAAAAATGAAGCGATTTTGGACTCATTGGAGCCAAACACACTGTACGAAGTGAAAGTATGTGCATATAATAATGTAGGGGAAAGTTTATATTCCGATGTCTGCAAATTTAAAACAGCGCCCTCATCTACAAGTAATATAAAGAGAAAGAAGAATACACCGACCCTTGATAGTGTAAATATATACGACGATGACGAAGAGAAGGTATCCTCAAGTCAGGAGGAAAAAGAGAGTGAGAAGGACAAACAGGAAGAGGCATTTTCTGGAGCCAGTCTTGAACAAGAAAATCGAGATGCGTGTTGTAAATGTTGCTCTAAAGGATGCAGAAACATGTGTGCTTATTTTACCAGCCACACCGAAAATTTGTGCATTTTTACTGCATTGCTATCAACGTGGATTAATTTCTCATTTTGGACAATACTGTATCCTGTCGTCATATTTTGTTATGGCATGTTGGAAAGAAAACGAGATAGATATAAACTTTGGAAATTTTTATTGCGTTATACTCTTTTGATCTTGAATCTGAAATATTTTCTGGAAATTATAAACGCAATATTTGGATACCACAATACGGAACTACCATTTCAAGATTTTTTCTTGATACCACCCGAGTCACAAGCTACAAGCAGCTGGTCTTTTTGGTTTATGGAATTGCTATTGGTTACTACAATTTTATTTCATCGCTATTGCAGTCAACAAAATGGTCTATGGCCATTGCAGCGAACGGTAGCGATTAGCAACGAATATGCAGTCATTATAGGTAACAGCGGCGGTATTGAAGAGGATGAAAATTCGGATTCGAACGAGAAGCATAACAATGATTGGACTGATGAAATTGCAGATACTTACAACCAGAAGAAAGAAGCATCGGCAAAAATTGATATTGTTGGTACGAAGAAAACTCTAATGGAGTATTTTAATACAGTTGCGCCTATTTATGTCCCAAAAGATGTTATATCTCATGGAAGCGAATTAAAATTAGACTTTACTGATGATAAGGGCAAAGACGACAAGACCCTGAGCGTAGATGACCAAAATAAAATTTTCTTGCACGTTATGGAAGTGACAAATAACAAGTATATGTTAAAAAAACCAGGCAGATACTATTACGGCCATATGTTTGGATTACTAATGTTGTCTGCGATATGGATGTACCTTCGCCACGTGCTTGGAGTTGACAATGAAGGAAGTTTATTTTCGCAAGATCCATTTACGTTCATGTTTGTTGCGGTTCGTATTTTTTTTGCTGTTTTGTCTGACAGACGGGCGTACGTGGTAGCAAATTTACGGTGGAAGCTTGTACACCATTATGCCTTCGTATTTATGATGATATGGCAAATGTGCTACCGCGTTTTGGATAAAAAAGGCTCGGATGGCAAGGCTGAAAATATTGATAGTGTATTATTCGTCATCGACTGTATCTATTTGGCCATCAGTGCTAAGCAAATTCGGCATGGCTACTTCGTATTAGCTCGCGATCGTAGCCCATTATTTACTCGCTTCGGTTACGGGACGTGGATGTCAATACTTTTTAAAACATATACCAGTATACCATTCCTAGCAACGATGCGTTCAATTTTTGATTACATGCTATCAGAAACATCTATGGACGTCTTTATGTGGATTAAATTAGACGACATTTATCAAAAATTGTTTTACGTCAAATGCGAAATGGATTATCGACGGCGGTTTGGTGAAGTTTTGGCAGGGAAAGAGGAAATGCCTCGAATTTGGAAAATTATATATGCGGATCTGTTTTTTTATATTATTTACGCTTTGCTTATATTACCATTCCTTCTTGGTCTTAATGACAGCAATATTGCATCCGAGACGCAATTTCCCTTAGTGGAATTTGCTGTAGGAAAAATACGTATGGATTTCGAGAGCGTCAAGTATCGTAATGGGAACATAAATTTATATGATGTCAATTCAGAAAATCGCGTCACAGTTGACAATAGTGGTACTGAAAGTCACGACCAACAAATCTTATTTCCAAATGTGGGTGATTCAAGTTGGAATCCACCAGTACCAATTGCATTCAACATACAAAGAGGAATGATGGATGTTAACGAAACCAAAAAACTAATCATTGACCTTACTATCAAATACGAAATCTGCAGTGGCAACGAAGAATCGTGCACGAATCAGGCGCCGAATTCGTTCCTGTTGAGCATAGAAATTTCATTAGAGAACGAGGAAGTGCGTTTGAACTTCAGTAAGGCGATCGATTTATATATTAACAGTACTAGTGATAAAACATTATACGACAAAGGAACATTAAATGAAAGCCAAGATAGAGAAATAGAAATTAATGGTTTGGTCTACGATTATTGTATTAAAAAAGACGAATTGTTTGATCCGTGTAATACCACTAAAAAAGAAAATAAACTAAAAAAGCTGCAGATTAAATTTATTCAGTCCAGCTTATATAATTTTTATTGGGAATTTAATACAGCGATAAGCAATAGTCTCATAACCAATAGTTTTGACAATATGGACGAGGTGCAGAATAGCTTAGAGTTCAAAAGTATACCACATGTAGCTACAACTATCTCAGCGGCAATCAAAAGTATTGTGAATACCTTACCTGGTGGTGGTGGTGGCAGCGGAACAGAAAATGCCGGTTACGTAATTTTTTTAATATTTGTTGCGTATAATACATATTTAGTCAGTTTTTTACGGGGTTGGTTTAACACCCAAATGTATGAAATTCCATACAGTGAAATGAAATATCCCGATTTGTTAATTGATTTATGTCATGGTTTATATATATTGCGGAATGAGCGATATAAAGGGCATATGGCAGACGAAATTCAGCTATATTATTTTCTGTTAGATATCATTAAATCATCAACAACGTTACAACGGTTGACGTGGAAAAAACCTGCTGATATAAATGATATAAATAACAATGGCAATGATGACGATGATATCATCAGTCGTAACAATATTCGACGAAGGACGATTATTTTGAGGGATTGAGTGGGCATATTCATACGAGTACGTATCATATAACTGTCTAAAAAAATTTTTTTCCAACAAAAATGATTGATTTTGCGCATAACATTAGTGCACGAGGTTTTTTGATAGTAAAATATGTGTAATTTGTACTTATTAGTATAATAAAATTTTATTTGTCCCTTTCTCCTATCGAAGAAAAACAACTAATACGTAAAATATATAAAGTTACCTGGACCGATTGTGCCGTATATTTGTTTATTAATTTTTTTTTTACATATCTTGCTTCTCACCTTTTGATTCTACACTCATTGGACTTGTTGGCATTTCATTTACATTTACGTCCTCCTCATCAAGCTCTAATTTCACAGTTTTGCGCGACATTCTCTTTATGTATTCTTGTTGTAAAATATTAAAACTAGAATTTAATTCATCGATTTCATTTTTTGACGATGTAACTTGTTGCTTATACATTTCTAGTTCTGTAGTCATTGCTTTCATTTGTCGTTGTTTGTCTTTCAAATTTTGTTGATAAATGGTTAATTGTTCAGCAACTTCTGGACCAGGTTGTCTTCCCAAGATGTTTTTTAATTCGACATATAGCTTTTCTTTTTCTTGGATTAATAAATCACGTTTAACGCATTTTTCACTATTTTTAATCAATGTTTTCTGCAGTGATTGTATTCTTAATACCTGCTCCCAACGATCAGGATCTGAACTCTCAAGTTTTCTCCAACGATGAACATTGATAGGTCTAGCCAATTCTTCGGATAAAAATTTAATTTTCATCCTCTCTTGTGTTAATTCATTGTCGATTGCCATGGCTTCTCGCTTCATACTATCTGTACTAGTCACTTGTCCTTTGCAGCTTTCTAATTCACTTTGTAACGTTTCGACTTGATTTTGTAATCCTAAAATTTCAGCAACGGCATGATTGTATTGCCTTTCGCCCCTTGATAAAGTGGAGCGTAATAATTTGATAGAATCATATAATTTTGAAAGCTCGTGGTTTCTTTTAGTCAACTGCGCGCCTAATAAATCACGTTCAGATGCTACAGATTTCAATTCCTTTTGCTGTCGATTCCGTTCGGATTCCGCTTCGTTAATAATTTTGTTTAGCTTCGTTATTTCTGAGAATTGATTTGCTGTGATTTGTTCCGAGCTTGTTATTTGCTTCTTGACTTTGTTTACTTCGTTCCTCAAAACATCTTTCTCCCGCTGTACTTTATGATGTTCAAAATGTTCTTTAACTAAACCATGATCCTTTGTTGTTATCTCCTCTTTTAATGTTTCTATTCTATTATTCATCATTTTGAAATTCCTTTTCATTTCTTGTATTTCTTCTTGATGTTCTATCAAACTTTTGCTATACATATTCCTATCTGCCCGTACTTGCTCATAAAGATTTTGTTGCTGCTTTAAACGTGAGTCCGAATTTGCAATTTTTTTATTTAATTCATTGACCCGCTGTTCCTTCATTTTCAAAGCTTCTACAGCAGCAAAATAATCTTTATTTGCTTCGCTACATGCTTCTTTATATCTTTCAACGTCTTTATTAACCTGCAAGATTTTTTCTTGTAATAGCCTTGCCTGTGCTACGTATCCATTGATTTCCGATTCTAAATTGCGCTGTGTTCCCAATTGAATTTTCGTCAATGCAACTAGCTTTTGCGCTCTATCATCTGCAGCAGATGCATCTTTTGTGACGACATCTCTTTCTCGTAATAAATCATCCACTTGTTTTCGACGTTTTTCACATTCATGTTTTACACCAGTCAACTCAGCAGTAACTGCATCGCGTTCTGCTGTGACTTTCACTCGTTTTGTATCTGCTTTTTCTTTATCACGAACAAATTTCTCACTTTTCTTCTCTGACACGACAATTAATTTTTTTACCCGTTTTAAATCTTTTACAATCAAATTTCGTTCAAAATCGCATTCAACTGCATTTTTCTTTAAGCTTACTAATTCCACCCGAATCTTTTCGTTTGTTTTTATTTGTTCTTGCAATTTTACTGTAAGTCTAGATGTTGTAATTAAAACAGTTTCATATTCTTTTAAATAACGCTCTAATTCTTGTTTTGCTAACTCTAATTTTTGTTCCATATTTGCTAAATCGCGTTTTCCTTGTTTTATATCAATATTTTTGGATTTTACAACTCTAGCAGAGTTTTCACACGATTCTTTTCTTGCCTTTAACTGGCCATCTAATTTTGCCTTACGATTTTTTTGCGTCTCTGTCTCATTTCTTTTATCTTGTACGCGCCTTTCTAAATCATTAACCTCACTGGCCAATAAACTTTTCTTCTCGTCTTCATTTTGGAGATGCATAGTTAAAGCCCCAACGCTTGACCTGGTTTGCGTTAATAAAGTCCGTTTTTCGTCTAATTTCTCCGTTAGATCTTCTCGCGTGGATTGTAATCCATTCATTGTACTTTGCTGCTCTTTTGTCCATCCAGAACCATTTTGGAGGCCTGTTTTTAAAATATCTATTTCTATTTTTAAGTCGCTTATTCTTATTTTTTTTTTACTTTCTTTCGCATTAGACTCTGCAACCGCTTTCCATGTTCTCTCTATATCGCCTTGTAAACGTTCTTTACGCTCACGTCTTGCCTCGTCTTCTTCTTGCATGTCTGCCATTTGCGTTTTTACACTCCCTATATCCTTTGTAAGCTCTTCAGTACGCTTCAGATATCTCACTTCGCTCGCATGAACATTTGTGAAGGATCTATGTAACTTCGAAAACTCTTCAAAAACATCTACTAAGGAGTCACCTCTTGCTTCTAATTCTTGCAATGTTTTTTGCATTTCCTCGTCAAGTTGGAAGAATTCTTCCGCTGATTCCGTACTCATCTTGATTTCAACAACGCCGGTATTAGACTTTTCTCTGTCTTCAAAAAAATGTGCACCCAAATATTTTGTCTTCTAGCACACAAATATGAAAGCGTTGTAACAATATTATGTATATTTTATATCTAGAAATGTATTATATAATATGTTACATGTGTATTTATATTATATAATAATAATAATAGTATTATTATTATTATTATTATAGGTATTATAACTATAATGTTAATAGCTTTTTTTGTGATACTAGTAGTATACTGATAACTCGAATTAGCTGTTACAATGTTACAATGTCCAAGGGGGATTGCTTACCAGCTTACCGTTATTATTGAGAGAAACGCTGCTGAGCAACCTGATCTGGCTGACCAGCTGACCCTGCCAGCAAGCTGGCAAGGACCAAAAAAACTCAAGCTATATTTATACTGAAATTACAGCGCTATACCACCATAAGCCTGATTGCGATCAGTTTATCTAAAAAACCTGTGCCAATCATGTGCTATTTCTGCAAAGTTGCTAATGCTGTACCTGTATGCTGTCCTGGAATGCCAGGAATGATTTAATACTGGTGATATCATTATACCAGGTATAGTACCTGGTAATCTGCATTACCTGAATTTTTTAGTAGAAACGTTATTATTTTGCCAGGTATGATATTTTTTGATACTACTATAAAAAACTATATAATAATATATATTAGGTATTAGTTTTTAGATTTACTATTGATACTATTAAAATACATAAAAACAATAAATTGTACATGAAAAAGGAGACAGCTCACTTGATTTGCTGCAGATATACGATGAATTATTATGTTATGGCTATAATGTTGCTTCTTCTTTTTTTCTCAATTCATGTGGTAACAGCACAAATGTCTGTGGATCAGGAAACTTGGCCTAGTAATCAACCATTTACGAAATGTTTTGGCAACGACGCTTCAAGAGTTTGTAGGCCACATGAGAATGAAGATCCATTTGTCTTTAAATGTGATGAAAACTATTTAAAGCGGAAACCGGTTTTTTTGACGTCGAGTCCTTGGAGGTCTTCGATGTATATGACATGGATTGCACAAATCATTATTTCTGAAATTCTACACTATCCTGTATACATTTCTCACAACGGAGGTGGAGATCATGAATTTTATTCAAAAGAAATTGCTTCAATATTAAATACTGTTGAATATTCATGGCGTGGTTTAGAAACTGCATCTGTAGATGTAGAATGTAATGAGGAAGTTCGTCGAAGTCGGGGGATTTCACCTGAACTGGCAGGTACTCCAGAATGTGTAGCGGTAGATGGAATTGTACCCTTAGGCTGCTATCCGTGTACTCACGCTATGTTAGATGTGTGGTCAGAGACACAAACAGCAGAAATAGAAAAATATGTATATAAGGATCGTGTTGCAGAAATATCGTCACCGACAGGATATGAAGGTGGTGTTGGATTATACATGCCAAAAACAGCGTTAGAGAAAATTAAAGGTATTAGCAGTTTTACTGCCTTGCGAGATCCAGACGTTGCTGGTCAGTTCGGAAGGCTATTAACCTTGGGTCAATATTGTATGAAAGTTTTTTTAGGTTTAATTCCTCATGATCCACCGGATATTTTAAATGACAATGGCCGCCGTAGACGTTGCTCAGAAGCCGACGTGGCTGCTAATAATGCCTGTAATGTTGGTAGTTATGTACATGGTGCACCTTCAGATGATTCATTCTGTGAGCTTTTTTATCTGTTTGGTGGGCCCGCAGCAGATGCAGCTGGGGTACCTATGACCAGAGAAACGTGTCGTGATGCAAAACCAGGAGAGCCGGCGGATGACATACATATATTGTGTTCAAAATTTACCATCACTACTCAAGATATTTTTAGATATCTTTCTCCATTGGCTGCAGAGATAGGTAGTTCACGTTTCGCTACAACAAATCCGCTTTATACTGGATATTTTGATACCGAATTTGAAGATCCAAACCACCCTGTAGACAAGCTTGCAACAGTAGCAGTCAAAGGTTGTAATTGGAAGTCACCTGTTAATCCTCTTGGAGCAAGATGGTCCCATGATTATTTAGAGATGGCGAAACAAGATGGTATGCGACTTCGTGCTGTTGATTATGGCGAATATTTGTTAGAAGTTCATGACGCTGCATCTCGAAAAGCTATTGATGATAGTGTTTTCCAACCTCAATTAATAATGCTTGAAAGACCAAATGCGCAATTTAAACGGTACAAATATCAATCTAATGTCCGAAAACCGTTTACATTTAATAAACGAGAACCGGAACTCGTAGCAGGGGGTGAAGCGTTTCAGTTGGTTGAAATGAGCATGGCACCTAATACAGAAGAATGTCAAGCCAGGCGTTTAAAATATTTTCAAGGCCATTGTCCTGAGGATAACGAAGCATCAAAGAACGAGGGTTTAAGTAGTACTCCTATGCAGAATTCATATACATGTGGAAATTTTAGCGATAATCAAGTAAACCCAATTTGTGCTCCACAATATGATCATTGTGGTTTTAGAAAGTACAAGCCCGTTAAAGTGTTTTCATCGAAGTTAGAAGAGTACAACCCTGAGGTACATTATTTTTTACGAAATTTTGAATTATCATTAGATGATATAGAAGAAATCTTAGGTCGGGCTGGGTACGATACAACTTATACAGCCGCATCAAACACAGATATATCTCAGCGACATGTGGTGTGCGATTGGGTAAAAAGCAACATGAATAAGTGGAATTCGTGGCTTCCATCATCAGTCTCGTCATCCTCAAAGAACGGTACTGACGCAAGAAGATGTCTCGGAGAAATAGCTCCATCTTACGCTGGTGGAAAATATACAGCTGGGATCATGTGCAGCGGACATGGTTCCTGTGAAGCGGAGCCTTCCCGTGGTGTCTCAAATTCTTATGCAGGTGTTTGCAAATGCGATCCTGGATACATTGGCGATGACTGTGGAGCGCTAGGTGAAGGTTTGGATATAAACATTAAGTTAGATGATCCCTTAGTTTTAACCATGTTCAGTATAAACGGTTTATGCTTCATTTTTATAACTATGGTTTGGATATTTATATATCCAAATCGTAATGAGCCTGTAATATTCTATTGCAGTTACAATTTTTTGAAATACTTAACCTACTCAGCACAAATAGGTTATGCGCATTTGTATTTTTGGGTTGGTAATCCAAGTGTTATAACGTGTATGGTACGACCACTGCTAGCTATTTTCCCCTTCTTAATATTTGTTGGTACTATATTCGCAAGAATTTACAGAACATCATTAATATTATGGGGGAAGACGCCACCTCCAAAAATTGTAACTGACGGTGGTTACGTATACTCAATATTAAAAAAAGTTTTAATACCAGAAGTAGTGATATGTACGATATGGATGCTAGTTGCGACTCCAACGGTTGAAATAGGGCGACCAGAGGGTAGACTGTATGAACAATATGCGTATTGCAATTATGGAACTATTGGTAACACATTGTCTGGTATTGCTATAGCATATATCGTTTTAGTTGCTGCTTGGGCTTTTGTTTTGTTAGTCGTAATTTATAGATCCGACGATGATCCGTTGTATCATAATGATACATTTTTAATGACTAAATCACTTGCAGTTGTTTTGGTGATTTGCGGTATTGGTCTAGCAGGTGGGCTGATACTCGAACAATTTCCTAACTTATTTTCCGTGCGTTTTGTATTAATATGCATAACAACAGCAGCATCTTCATTATTTGGGCTATATGTGATAATTTTTCCAAAATATAAATCTATATATTTGAAGCCTGACGAGAACATTATTTTTCCAGGGAAATTATATCAACAGCAGGTCATGGAAAACAACAAGTCGCGAAAAATTTTCCCAACAGAAGATGAAACATCCATTGATCCTAGGGTACTGCGAAAAAACAAGGAACTGCTTAAAGAAAATCTACAACTCATTGAATCGATGCATAATTCGGCAAAGGAATTGAAAGAAGCAGACGTTCTATTGAAAGAATATGAAGACGCGAGACAAAAACGCGAGGACATGATAAATGCGACTGCAGATGAGAATGCGAATGTGCTTGATGATGTTCCATCTAGAGACGGGGATGGGTCAGAAGACGAGGAGGATGAAGAGGGTGAAGAGCATAAAGAAGAGGAGAACAGTGATGGTGATTCAGATGATGAAAGTGGTTTTAAAATACCGAGTTATAATATTGTACCCCGATTAAAGGCTGTCGTAGAAGCAGCTGTAACTGAAGCAAGTGAACATTTGAGCAGAATGGACGAGGCAAAAATGTCGGAGGCTGCAAAATCAAAATCTTTAGAAGAGAAACGGCGTAAAGTAAATCTAGCGATCGATCAAATAGAACTGCAAAGGAAAAAAAGAAAGAAATTGGAAGTTGCATCGCATAATGCGCTTCCACCATTGGACAATATTTTGCGGTACCATAACTTGTTACAATATACTAGATTATTCAGAAAATTGAAAATGACAACAGCAAAATTAATTCAATTGCAACCAGCTGAAATTAAAAGACTTGGTATGCGATTAGGTCACCAACGTAAACTGGAAGTTGCTATTAAAAATTTAGTTGGCACCGCACCGCCACCATTACCTACGCCAACTGCAACACCAGCGCCATCAGAAGTGTCTGAACTGTTCGAGGATATCAATGAAATGAGTGCTGCTGCTATACTTTCACGTTTCGAACTTGATGAGCTTTCAGAGAAATTTATAGAGTTTGGTTGTGAAGGCAGTGCTGACTTGCTATTAATTTCTGAAGAAGACCTTGATCAATTGGGATTAGATGAGGAGCAGTTCGATATATTCCAAGATTTAAAAGATTGGATGGAAGAACAATATAGAAAAATAGAAATTGAACGCGAACGTAGATTACAGGAAGTTCCTGAGGTTGATGAAGAAGATTCAGTATCTGATACGAGCATGAAGGATGATGATGAAAACGGTGATCCGTTGCAATTAGAAGATGGTAACCCGCCAGAAAATGTTGCTGTAACTAATGAAGGTGGAGAAGATGTTAAACCTAGTGATAACAATGCAGGTGAAATAGATCAGGAAGAAGCAGTAGTGACAGAAGGAGGGGATGACGGTGGTGGTGAAAATGAAGGGAATAAAGTCGAAGTGAAAGTAGAGAAATAAAAGTATTATTTAAAATAATGATATGATATATGATATGATACTGTATGATTATGATATGATACTGTATGATATGATATTGTGATATGTCATATGATACATGTATCTTATGCATATCATATCATATATTTAATATATCATAATATATATATATATAAAAAATTCTCATATTATATTTTTTAATTGAAGAAGATGCCCTAAACGCACTCTATGAATTGAGTCATATTTTTATAACGGGCACCATTTTATTCAACATAATATAATACATGATACATACTAAGATCTCTTCCTCTCTCTCCCCACACACAAATGCTTTTCTCCTTTATCCTCTCTCTCCCCTCTTCTATTGCTCTTTCTTCTGTTTCTTTTTTCCACCTTTTCG